>VBVR01000430.1:0-50976 GCA_011638315.1 Tetramorium parvispinum | reverse complement strand
ATATATATATATATATACATATATATACACGCATATTTTAAATAAAATCGTGTAGCGCACAAAATTGAAATACTTTAATTTGACGATACTAATTAAAAGATTAGAAAAAACAATCACAAAGTATTAAGTAATTCATAAATAATGAAAGTAAAACATTTAAATAATATTTTAAAGATAAATCTGTAAAGGATTGTTTAATTAGTGGCCATATATATATATATATATATAATCAATTAACTCAAAAAGAGATAAATAATAATTTTCTATGGAAGCACAAATATTTGCCAAATTTAATAGAGCTTCAATATGCTGTTTAATATATAATGGACCTGATTGAGAAATCAACACGCGATGTACTCTAGGATATAATCCTATCAAATAATTGCATATACTCATTTGCATACCAGATTGTTTACATGATCGTTGTGTTAAATTATTACGTAACAATCTATATTGGATCCGCGCTGCACGGTCTATTTGCATTAGCTAGCTTAGGTAGGCCAAAAACAATTCCGTGTATATATATATATATGTATATATATTATAAACATTGTATGTGCGTAGACTCGAAGTGTCTGTTAAGGATATGGCGGATAATATAATCACAATTAATCGTTATTTTCAATCTAAATAAACTCAGGATTTTGAAACAATTTTCGTGCCAGCAGTAACTGAAAATCTTATTTATTAGAAGAAATAGAAAATTAATACGCGCGCGTGTTTTTGCACATTCCAATAGACTTCTATTAATAGTTATCAAGCAAAATGTGGTTTTCCGCGATGTGGATAACCATCGATCCACTCAAGTTTCACATATGTGCTAACACTCTGCCATAATCCTGTTGGATGCCTCGATCCTACACGTATGTCTCGACAATCACGATGCGGCTTACCGATCGTGGTCCGTTTATTATTGAGAATTGAATTGTTAATTAAAGTTGGAAATGGACTAGCTCACGCCTAATTAGGGCCTATAAATGTATACAAACAAATAAAAAATTGAGAAACAATTCCACAGTATTCACGTTAAAACGCAGTTTCAGCAACTATATTCACTCTTAATAACTCACTCTTAAAAGACCACAATTTATCAAACTTATGTAATCATTTTCCAATTTTATTTATAAAATAATGGTCAAAAATACTCAATTAAAATCTACATCATTAATCGCGGTCGATTTTTAATTCTGTAAAGCAAAAAAAATTGCCATGACTGCAAAAATTACGTATTTTGTTAGTAAAATAGAACGACTCCAGCATCCTCTTAATCCAGGGATATGCAACTGGCGGCCCGCGGGCTGGATCCGGCCCGCGATGTCCAAGCTTAATCCACGAAAAAATGAAAAATAGCTCGCGCCCGGACCACAGAAATCAATTTGTCTCACATCCACGTGATGATTCCTGAGTAATACAAAGAAGGCAAAAATATAAATTTTAAATTTCGCTGCTGCAGCCTACGGTATAACTTTAAATTTTACATTTGGCCTGCTTAAAAATTTAGTTGCGTTTCCGTGCCTTAATCCATAGATATCCAACAGCAGAACTCGACATATATTATAAAATAAAACGAAATAATTAAGATACTCGAAATATTATAATCCTTTGATTATTGATAATTACATCTCCTTGTTTTTGTAATTTCATTCCATAATCAAATTATAGCAGAGTCCATTTTGTGACTGTACTTTCTATTTAGAATTTTTCTTTTTTCTCGTTGCTAGAAAGCTAAAATACGTTTCAATTTTAAAGGTAAAGAAAGAAAAACGTAAAAAATATTTAATATTAATTGATAATTAAAATGACACAATCAGAAAGTCTTAGCAAGCATTTTCACCAGGAGATGGCAGCAGTACACTCAATCGTTGAGTCAAATAGATATTCTGATACTGCGCAAGGCGCAGGTTCGACTGCCAATCGCCTCTATTTCTGTAGACGTCGAGCGCGTGTGCCAGAGAGACCGTTCAGTGCGGCTTAGACTTCAGCCGGACGGAGTCTGGGCTATACCTCGTTCTCGGTGAGCGACACAGTAAGTACACGAATTGCTGACTGAAACCGACAGGATCGGCTTCACGTTCACCTCGACTGGCACGTTATCGGTAACTGGTCGTTATCGGTGACTGGTGTTCGGTAGTAATTTACCGAAACTGGAATAACAATCTCAGAGCTCCGAGTGTCCCAAGTGGTGAACGGTGTGTCGTAATATGTGGGAAAGTGTGACGTTGACGATTTCGCAATGAGGGAAAGAGGAAAATTAATTTATATTCGATAGCGTTTCATTTTGTGAATACGTTCTTGACGTCGCATGCATAAAAAATACACGCTGAAGATGATGAAACCTGTTTAGTTCTTGGACTTGCTTATATAATTTTTGTTGTAATATTTTTAATTAGTAATTGTAATGAGATGGTAATTCAGATTTAATTAGAATTAATAAATGAGCCTTAATTAGAATACATTCAATATTTCGTTGGATCAATAGAAGCCATTTAGGTATTAGGAGAGATTTAGAAATTCTGAAACAGAATTATTACTTTATTATTATTTATTATCTTATCTGAATAAAAACTGCTACAAAATTCTGTATAAATTAAAGATTAATCTAAAAGCTTTGGGTTTTAAGGGGATCCTAAAGTGATATTATTACCGATCGAGCATGATTAATTTTAGATTTATTAATCTTTTAATTGACTTTATAGATTTAAAAATCCTTTTCCAGAATTAAAGTACAGACAGTAATACAATGTGTACGTAAATTAATTTACTGCTATGTTTTATCTTTCCACCGATTTCGCATGCAATAGATGAAATTCTCACATACGAAATTTTTACAACCACCAGACTTTTTTATTAAAACATCTAGGCTCATTCTAAAAACACAGTATTATTCTTTAATGTTAACTTTAGCGCGGGACTAGCTTGTCTTACGTGAATGATTTCATAAGAAGCAAAAAAAAATTGTTACAAAAGTTTTACATCTTGTATATGTAAAATAAGTACACATTGTATTATTGTCTGTACTTTAATTCTGGAAAAGATTTTTAAATCTGTAAAGCCAATTAAAAGATTAATAAATCTGAAATTAGAGCATGGACGTTTTTGGAAGAATAATCCAGAGAAGTTTTAATACATTTCATAATTTACTAAGTGTATTCTTTTTCGTGAATATTTTACTCTAATTTTTAAGATATATTAATAATTAATTTAAAAATATAATGAATTTTATTTATACAAACGATAAATAATCGATAGAGAAACTGAACTTGAGAGAATTGAGTATAATTCTTTTCACGATAGAAATCTCTTGAGCATTACGTTACTGGAAGTTATGTCACTCATGTATTTGCGCGAGTGTTAACAATTTGAACAAAGTCTTAAGAGCTAATGCACATTAATGTCTAACGGTAAATTTCTGCAGTTGTAGCCGTCGTTGTGTGTTAATGCAGGGCCAAAGATTTCTCTCTTGGATATAAAACTTGTATCAAAGAAATAATGTTGTTATCACTCAAAAACAAATGTAACATTGTCAGAAAAGATAGGAATTCAAATTTGAATATTTCCCAAGCGATCGAGATGTATCATCCTTCGAAGTCTAGAAGAAAACAAATCACTTAATAGTACGTAGTAGTCAGACAATAATTTGCATAACTTGTTTCCATCCATACATAATAGATTTTGTATTTACGATTAAGATTCAAAAGTCATTCACTGACATAATGTTCAATAAAAACTTGCAAAAAGAAGTAAGAGATAAATAACCCCCGTTGTTAAACATAAATGAATAAAAACATATATTAAAAATTTATAACGAGTATATATTACAAATATTTATACAATTATATATTTTACAAAAAATTGATTTTTATAAAAATCGCGATAATTTGTTAGCTGTATTTAATATTTTCTTTAAATTATATACGTATAGAATACGTTTACATCTCTGGCACTAAACATGCTCAATTAGCTTATTAGAACAGTGTGTGATTCAAAATCGAGAATCAAATTACAGCATTTAATATTAGATGTAGAATACAAATGCTAACGTTGAAGAAAACTATGTAAAAAAGAAGATTTAACACTCTATTGCAAGTTGCAATCTAATTTTTTTTTATTTTTTATTTTATAATTTTTCATTGTTAGATTAATCATTTCAGTTTCATGACATTTTGACTTTCTTTTAAAAATCCGATTTAGTTAATCATAGATTACAGTTAAAAGTTTACCTGTGAATCATGCATAAGGAATAAAACATTTAGACATTTGTGACAGACTAGATAAAATGTGGAATAAATCTTTATTTTCCATTTTTTAATGATAGTGATGAATGAATTAGATAATCATGGTAGACTATTAATTTATCTGACAAGATAGCCTTCATTGCAATGTATTACATTCATTCGCACGACTGACGCATCGTGGAAACTGCAGACAGCACGTGCGTCTCACGTTGCGTGTATTCAACCGATAGTTTTCTATATCGTGATTTTTTCTTCTTTTCATTATTTCTGGGCTACTTTCATTTTTAAATCATTTTTTATTTATCAACATTCTTTTAACTTTTAACTTATTACTTGAGAAAAGGAGATCTTCAGTAATTGATATGTTCGACAATATTTTTCAGGATAATCCTTTTTGTAAGTATATGAAGATGATAGATTAGGTTTTCGACAGATTCTATGTGGGCGAGGTTCTTATTATGTGGAATCAATACAGCGCATATATTGACCGAGTCTTATTATAATCGCTCTTCTAAGTGTTGCCAAGAAATAATGCCAATGAACTCAGATCCTTTCTGTAACATATTCTATTTTTATTTGTTCTTTTCTCCGTCTTTTATAATTATATCGTAATATTATCGTAATTTCTTTTCCATGCAAATTCTGATTCATGAAAATCGCGTGAAAAAAGATACTTCTTTCTATTTCTAATATTACCTCGTTATTTATAATTTGTAATTATTCTTAATACACTGTTATTACATTGGAAATACAATCACCATTTGATTGATTTTTAATTTTATTAAATCATATTACTAGATTAAACGAATAAAATATAAAACAATTATTATTGCGGTATTAATTATATTGTATACAATTTATTTATATTGTTGTAAATCATTATACAAAAATATCAGACTTATACTCGAGTCTATGTATATAAATAGCGGATCAACTATCTCTGAAAGCACAGCGCTACGATTGAACGTGGATCAAAAGCATTTCATAGAATATATTTGCATTTATATATCCCTAACAAGTGAAAGTTCTTTAATAAATCACGGACGGAAAGGCATATCATTGATAGATCATTGATAGATTGATATCTGATTATCTGACTAAATAAATTAATAATTATCGATTAGTCATTTTAACATTTCATTAACTGTACGTTGCAACTTGAATTTGTACCGCGATGATAAAATCCTGTTAAAATCAATCTGATAAGAGTGAGAACATGAAACATTCTCCCATATCCGCTTTTATATGTTTGAAGCAATGAAGTGTACAAGATTGACGACAGTCGACACACATAAAAACTCTACTCAATTATAGCTTATTCAAACCTTAAAAGGTTGATTGGTGAAAATGAAGCCAGCTATCAATTCTCTAATCAAACTGCCATCCTGTATAATTATATTGCAGGTAGAAAACAGATATCAGGCAATTTTAAGGCTTCTATCATTACCATGTATAGCAATTAATTTCTCTATATGCTGATTAATTTTTATACTAATTATAGATTTAAATAATCAATAATAAGCGATGTGAGATATCGATCTTTTCTTATTCGAAAACTTTTAGAATTCAAAACAGAAATAATTCGCAAGGTCGGCTTCATGCGAATTGTAACCACAACAATCATTACACTACGGATGTAATGAAATATGATTTATGTCAATTGCCTGCGAGAAGATTTTATTCGTAAATCGGCTACAAGGATAGTCATGAAGCAAAATATGCTTTAAATATATTTATTTTTAAATTGCGATAACATTTAACGTTATAAATGTTAAAATAGATTAACATACAAAAATGTTTTATTTTTAGAAATATCATTTTACTAAATATTTGTTAGACATTTAATATCTAGTCATCTATCTTCAAATTTTATCAATCTTTTATAATAAATTATCTCTTATTTCAATTTTTATTGCATTTTTGAATATCCTTTTTTTCGCCAGACACACCTGTTACTATGGTTATTGAAGATTAAATATATCTAATATGCATATCTATAATTTTTTTATTGTCTTATCATGAGTGCTAATCGTATTATGTTTTATCTTTCTTTATCTTATCTTATTTATCGCTAAATCAATACTTATAATTATAATTTCTTACACAATATTACGCAAGTGCACAAAGTCTGCAAATAGATATCAGTTACGTTTTCAAAACGAATCGCGTCAAATTCTCCTTATATCACGCGTGCTAGAAAAAAAGTAAGAAAACCGGGACAACGACGCGTGTTATGCAGGCGAAAGGTGACGCGAGTTCACGAGATTAATGTTAATAGATGTTTTGATTTCGTAATCCACAACAGACGAAGCAATTCATTTACGCCAATCGAAGATTTCGAGGTCGGTCAAGATTGTATTCGGGACAAAGGTTGCGAAAATCTACAGGCACGGTTGTCTTTAGTCGAAAGTCCTATTTGTCCGATGGAATTTCGAAAGTTTAATCGCGTCATTATAATAATCAGCTAACTTACCAAAAACAAATTGAAAAAATACGAGAACCAATCCAGAAAATTTATCAGTTTCATACATTCCGCAATTAGTAAATACATTAATTATTTACAGCATCGTTAGCGAATAATTTATACCATAATATTTTCCAGACAAATTATTTTACACGAGAATGTAAAATTAAAATATATTGTAGAAAAAGCCATTATGCGTGATATCATATACATATAATTCAATAAAGCTGAATTACGACTCCATAGCTTTTTTTAAATAAAAATAACATTATACTAACTTTATTTATAAATAATTAGTTCATTATCATGTGATTTAAGTAAATTTGTTATAGTGATCTCTTTAGCATGTTATTAAAATATTGTATACTAAAATATACATATACTTTCTACTATTACATAACATAAGTCGGAATTCCCGGAGTATATTTAGTTTTCGCGATGACAACTTTATAATCATCAGCTCGGAAGTCTCTTCTAGATGATAGATAAAACACCGGAGTAATTTCAATTAACTGTGTGTAAGATTTAATCAACATTCGTTCTTACGACAAATATGATGATCCATAATTACGAATGATAATTATGAATACAATTCATTGATCAATGTAAAGGTACGTTTTATCGACATGACAAGTGATTTTCCGGCAACTCTCAATGTTACAATACGCGCCATTTTCTTGTTATCGCGTATGTCAAGTTCGCATGTAACGAACAAAGTGGAGGTACTATGAATCACAGATGTCTAAAGAGAAGAAAATGTTCAAAACAGATAATATTGATGTATGTATATTATACATACCAAAGTCATGAGTTTATATATTGAACATATTCAATATAAGTTTATATCCTCTCAATATTTAATATATTGAGATATTTAACTCATATTTAATTAAACTAATTTCAGATAAATATGTTTTACTTAAACTAACATTTAATTGAAACATATTTGCTTGATAAACTTGTACTAAAATATTATTAAATGATTAAGTAAATAAAAAAAATTATATGAACTGAATCTTTTATTAAATAAAACTTTCGAATACATGTATACATACTTATTAAGGATATAAATAGAAATTTTATAATTAGTTACAAACTTATATGTAATAAAAAATGCTGAAGAATATTTCAATTTAAATAATTCTCTTAATTCTTAATAATTCTATAATCATCAATTTTCTGTATGCTATTAATTTTTTATTAATTTTTTTATTAATTAAGTCAATTTTTAATCAGTTTGCTCTTTCTATTATTACGTTTAATAAACAAAAGACTTTATTCATGAAACGATTTTACCTTGTTAATTTTTAATTACGTCGCAATTTATTTTACATCGCATCGTGAACAATCTCTCGATACATTATATTTTTATCTGATATCAGATTTTTTCAAATACTTATATCTTCTAAAAGATACATAAACACGAACATACACGTGAACGATAATGTAAACAAGAACCAGTTATAGATTAATAAAAATTGCAAGTTGATTTTCATTTCATGATCTACTTGATCAATTTACCGCATTACGGATTCTTGATTGACGTTGATATATGTATCAATACATTCTGCATCACTGGATATAAAATATGTCTGTGACGACTGTCTTATAAAAATATTTTTTATTCACGAAAAAATTCAAACGGATGTTTCTACGTCAAAGCTATGAAACGATATAACGTTATTGACGATTTACTAATATTAAATTGATGACTTATTGAATGATCGTTGACCATTGATCATGTCACTGCAAAATGAATACCGCTTTTAAGAATAGTATTATTTAAATTTTGAAGGTAAGAAAATTATATGTTTACGTTATACTCATATAATCTTTCTTAAATAATTCCTTTTAATAATTTTTTCTGAAAATAAATACATGAAATACATGAAATATATTTTGTCAAAAATTTCTTTTAGAATATATGAGCGATAAATATGCTATATCAATAAAACATCAATTATTACTTTTATTGTTTTTAATATACGCTACAATAATTTATTCATAATATGTTTAATACAATCGATACATAATTCACTTGATGTGAAGTCTGGGATATCTGCGAGAATATCTTTGAATTACTGTTTTCTAAGTGTGGCCAATGTCCACTGCAGCGTCAGTTCCCGATCAACCGAGTCAAGAGTGTAACATTTAATTATAGTAAGACTAGAGACTGTAAGAAGTGTGTAAAATAAAGTTTTATTTTTACAATAAGAAGAATAACGACTCTTACATAAGCAAATACTGCACGTGACTTTGCTACAGCTGGCTCACATGCCGAAAACAGGAGTTAACAAATACTATGTACATGTACCATCATGATGTAAATTGAAAGCTGTTTCTAATGCTCTAGTCAGTTGCGCTCGCAGCTTACCAGTCTCACGCTCAATGTCAGTCACAATGCGTCAATGAGACAATTTGCAGATAAACTTCAGCAAGTGTTACGATACAATTTAATCTTTCACAAACTTGATCGCTTGTTAATTTTTAAAATTTTTATATCGCTTCTTTAATAATGAAAAGTTTAACTTAATATTCAATATGTAAATGACAAAAAGACAAATTTCCTTTGCCATACAAAAAAATTCAATTTTTAACTTGTTAATTGTTAATTCATTATCTATAATATTTATTATTTAAAATGAAATAAATCCAAATTTTTGCTTTAGTCATAATAATTAATTTTTTTGTCGCTTTCAATGTAAATATAATAATTAAATATATATTAAAGAATTTATAAATTCTCTAAACAAATACAAAATTAAGTTAATCTTACGCAAAATCGACAATTTCCTATCCTTTCCAAAAAACATTTATTTTAAATATAATATCAGAAAGAGGATTAATGACCAGAATGCGAACTATTAAAAATCGAATATCGAGATGAAAATGATATATTAATCTTAATCATAACATTGTAATAATCACGATTACACTAAAAGAGAATGTAATTTGTGTGTTTCAGAAATATTAGAGATACTTGCCGGAATATTTAAGTGTTACTTTAGGGGAAACAAGAAAAAGGACATTTGAATTTATGATAAAAATTATCATGCCGTAGAAAGAATGTTCCGAGAAACTGAATGCTGCCTCTAACGATAATTGCCGAAGATTTATCACGACCATATGTTATCCTGAAGAAATTCAAACTCAAACTAAAACTTGTCACGAACAAACACTTATCACAAGAAATTTAAATCGTTCCTAAAGATATCTAAACAGTTTCGATAAGGAAATAACCCGTTTTGTGAAGATAAAGTGTAGAAGTTTGTTTTTTAGTTTTTTATATACGAGATTTAAATAAAGATAGAAAGAGTGATATTGTGCTTAACAAAAGTACGTAACAACTGGCAAAATGCATTCCATACGTGCTCATCAGACGTTAAACAAGTACAAAACTGTGTTACAAATATGGAAGATCGCCACGAAAGGCTTCGGCACGAATGTAGAATACAGACCAATCAGAAGTGTCCTCGTTGCCAATCGAGGTGAGTAAATATTGTTAATTTTTGGTAAAATAATACTATAAACACGAATCATTCTTTAAAAATCAACGGTTTCAAAATTTAAGGAAGACACTCTAAAAAAATCAATTTTACAAAATTTAATAAGTTATAGAACGGACTTCTCTTTTCTAATTTTCGATATATTACAAAAACATATATTATCATATTACATTATAATATTACTATAATTATTATATTATAACCCAGTCTTCAGAAGAATATTTTAAATATTGATTAAAGAAAAAGACAAAATCTAACAAACATCTAAAAACATTTAATAATTTTCTTTCTAACTTAATCACTATTTCCAAGCTTAACCTTTTCAATTATCAAATTTCCTCATTAATCCAGATTATTTGATTAGTAACTTTTATTAACGAATTTCAAAAGTCTGCAAGAAAAATTTACCTTACGTAGAAAATAGATAAGATAACGATACGTTACATGCATTATTATAATTCCATTGTTGATAATGCCATAAATTCATTACTACGATTGTTTGCAGCAGTTTGCAATTATTAATATCTTATCACTATTTATTATTTAAGTTAAGAGGTTACAAACGTAACATGTGCAATTAAATGTAAAATTTGAATCTCTTTTTCTTTTATTGTATTCCGCTATGATATGTTGTATTTCATTTGTAATTTCTATGTATAAACTTGTTAGTAGCCTATTGAAAAAATAATAAAAATAAATTAACACATTTCAAATAATTACTACTTTCATTGGAAGCAATCATCGTTGCTTTCACTGTATGATATATTGATATTGCTCGAATTGATGAGTTAATGAATGTTATCAGTGACTTGTTGATTTTTGTAGGGCAAGGTTTCATGATTAATCAACATGTGAAAGAGCGTTGTTCTTGATGTAGAACCGAGAAGCGAGTAAATCTTAGGCACTCCGTTTAATTAAACCGTATACCATAATTTACTCACGTAATACGTCTCAATGTCTTTCAAGATTCACATATTTTCTATATTCACATTATCATTTTAAAAGTATTAGGAGATTAATAATTATTAAAAATTATTAATAATTAATATATTATTGTCCATATAAATATTTAAAATAATTTTGAAACACACGTAATTTTTTATGGACATTAATATTTTTCAAAATATTTTGTGATGTTAATATTTTACAAAATTTCATATCCATATAAAGATTTTTTATAATAACTAATATATTAACTAAGCTGAAATTAATTTTCCTTAACAAAAGATTGAAGAGCACCTTTTTTCTATTCCCTTAATTTTTAATATTAATTATGTTAGACAGCTTTGAATCAAGCTGCAGTAAAACTGATGCAAAATTAAATAAAGCATATAACGCCCTATTTTAAGTTAAGTTACGCCGATTTCTTTTTTGATTTTATATAAAATCATTACACGTAGACATAATATTTCAGGAGAAATAGCTATTCGTGTATTTCGCGCTTGTACGGAACTTGGCATTCGCTCTGTGGCAATTTATTCGGAGCAGGATAAGATGCAGATGCACCGTCAGAAAGCTGATGAGGGTTATTTAGTAGGCAAAGGACTACCACCCGTTCAAGCTTATCTGAATATTCCTGAGATTATCCAAGTAGCTAAAGAAAACAATGTCGATGCTATACATCCTGGTTACGGATTCCTCTCCGAGAGAGCAGACTTTGCTCAAGCGGTCACTAATGCTGGCATTAGATTTATCGGGCCTAGTCCGAAAGTTGTCCAACAAATGGGAGATAAGGTAAAATATTATATTATATAACATGTTATTAACACACACACACACACACACACACACACACACACAAAACATACTTTATTCGATATATTAAAAATTTGTAATGATAAACGTCGACAAATTGCTTGTTCCAATTAGTGTATTTCAAATTGCTTTACTTTTCAAATTACAATTAAAATTTTCAAGCATAATAAAGTAAATAAAAAAGTAAATAAAAAATTCGTAGGACTGCTCAGCATCCTAGAAATCTTGTAATTAATTTTAGTTAAATAATATATCAAAAATTCTATAATCATGCATAACAATACAATACAATCGATAGAATCGCAAATACAATATAATCGATAGGTAGCTGCTAGACAAGCCGCGATTGAAGCTGGAGTGCCCATCGTTCCGGGCACAGATGCGCCGGTAACAAGTGCTGATGAGGCGATGGAGTTCTGCATGAAGCACGGTCTTCCGGTTATCTTCAAGGCAGCATATGGAGGTGGAGGACGAGGTACATTTCAAGAACTAACACAATTACATTTTAATTTATCTAAATATATTTACAACGTCACAAAACTATAAACAACTTATAAGGCTTAAATATTAAACTTTGAATTTTAAAATGCAAAAGCAATAGATTTGTAATCTTTTTCTGCTCAAGAATGTTTTAAGAGATTTCCTTCTTTACTGCAAAAAAATAATTCGATATATAGTTTAATATTATCGGATTGAAAGAATTTATTGGAAAAGATTTTATACTATTGCATATACATTATTCATACATATACAAGCTAAAATTCGTGTGAAAAATAAAAGTAAATTTACCATGAAACAACATAATCGGCTGTAGCCATAAAAGATCATAAATATGAATTATATGGACAAAGAATGTTTTTTCCGCTAAATAACGTTCTACGAGTATAGGATATGCGTCAATTCGTTATCAAACAATGCAAAAGTTACCTGTATTGAAACATTTACGACTAGTTATTCAGCAATAATATCGTGAAACGACATGTATATCTGCTAGACAAACGACTTGTGCTAGACACACGACATAATAATGGGTATTTAAAAATATGTTATGTAAAATATGTAAAATAGTTCTTTTACAAATTATAATATATAGCTAATAATAATTTGGAAATATATCTTTCTAATAAAGTCCATTATTTTATCGACTAAATTATATTATAATATTTTTATTTTATTTTATTTGTTCATATAATAGAAAAATATTTCCTTAGTTGATCTTAATTATGTCTATATTCGTTACTATATTTTTAACAGAAGAGAAACAGAAAAACTACGTATTAAATTTATTAATCAGTTTCGCATAAAACATTATATACGCATCATCATTAATTAATAAAGTAAATACAATATTAAAGATGAGAAAGCCATCTCAATCTTATTAATTAAAATTTTTTAAATAGACCTAAGTCATATGAAAATTTCCTAAAATTTTTTAAATTTAAAAATTATACACATTGTCATTGAAATGCAACATTATTAAGAAATTTCATCAACACATAGGTATGAGAGTCGTAAGACAAATGGAGGAAGTCCGTGAGATGTTCGATCGTGCATCTTCCGAAGCGGCAGCTGCTTTTGGAAATGGCGCGATGTTCATTGAGAAATTCATTGAAAGGCCACGTCATATTGAAGTTCAATTACTTGGGGACCACGCTGGCAATGTCGTGCACTTATATGAACGCGATTGTTCTGTGCAGCGTCGTCACCAAAAGGTCAGTACTCTGGTTAATTTAGTGCACGCAACAATCAGTTAAAAACATCGTAATTCAAATATTGATTATAATATTGAACATAATATTATCAGCACAATATTTATTATTCTCTTATAAATTTATCAAATAGATTTTTATTTTAAAGAACGGCATTATATATCTTTGCAAATTCATAATTAGTTTCTGAAAATTATAAATAATCAGTTTGATAATACAAATAATGATTTTAAAAAAGCTATCATTAACAATTAAAATTAGACAATCAAAATTAGTAGCACTTATATGTATAAATTAATTTTGTTAACTCATATTTTTTAAAATCCAGATAAAGATAATTTATAAGATTATAAAATTCTTAGAAATTGTGAATAAAAAAATGTAGATCACGAAAAGTACGTATAAAGTATACGCTGAAAATATAAGCTAACATAATACAAAAGTTTTGCATTAGCAATTTTCTCCAATTCTGTAAATAAATCAGAATTCATTGAATTTTTTCCTCAAGGATTTTTTTAATGTACTTGAAAGGCAAGTACATTCACCGCGGTTCGTTCGTGTTGTCCGAAACAAGGTCAATGACGCAACCACACGATTCATGATTATAGTCTACAGGTTTACATAATGATTCTCAAATTAATAATAGCTCGACATCGTAAAATGCAGCCCAAACAGACTTGTTGATCTTCTATATTATGAACAGAATATGATATTTTGAAAAAATTCTATTAATATAAAAAAGTAATCAATTTAAGTAATTTTACAAAATTTTCAATAAAATACGCAGGTTGTCGAGATTGCGCCAGCTCCAGCATTATCGTCGAAAATTCGTGAGAAAATGACTGAACACGCTGTGAAACTGGCAAAACACGTTGGTTATTCAAATGCTGGTACTGTAGAATTCTTAGTCGATGAATCTGGAAACTTCTATTTTATCGAAGTCAACGCCAGATTACAAGTCGAGCACACGGTAACCGAGGAAATAACAGGGTAATGAAATGGACATTTCAAATATGTATAATAAACTCTTCACATTTTTCTTCATCATTTTTCTCTTCAATTTTTTTCTAATAATTAAATGTAATATTAACCATATACGTTTGCTTCATGCAAGCGTCAATTATTACACACTTTATCATCTTCGTTCTTTTAGAATCGATCTTGTGCAATCCCAAATTCGAATCGCCGAGGGCATAACACTGCCAGAACTCGGTATGACGCAAGAAAAAATCGTACCTCAAGGATTCGCAATTCAGTGTCGAGTCACAACGGAAGATCCAGCTAAGAACTTCCAACCGGACACCGGTAGAATAGAAGTCTTCCGTTCTGGCGAAGGTATGGGCATTCGACTGGACGGAGCCTCCGCATTCGCTGGTGCTATAATCTCGCCGTATTACGATTCGCTTCTTGTCAAGGTAAGAAATATAAAATAGGTAAGAAATATAAAATATCATCATTGTATGTCTTTATAAATAATAGATAGTTTAATAATTTTATTAATTTAATAAATTATTATTATTTTGAAGAGATTTAAGTTACTCCGTTGTAGGGAATGACAATCCCAGTTGCAAAGAGATCCTAACGTATTTGTCATTTTATCTATATTTGAAGAATACAAATATGCTTTACTTGTTCAGGTAATCGCCCATGCCGGCGATCTTCAATCATCCTGCGCCAAGATGAATCGAGTTCTCCGTGAATTTCGCGTGCGCGGAGTAAAGACGAATATACCTTTTCTACTAAATGTCCTGGAGAATCAAAAGTTCCTCAACGGTATCGTGGACACATATTTTATCGACGAAAATCCTCAGCTCTTTCAGTTCCTGCCGAGCCAGAATCGAGCACAGAAACTGCTCAATTACATCGGTACCGTCCTAGTGAACGGCCCGAGCACGCCATTAGCTACTCACCTGAAGCCAGCGGACATTAAACCGCATATTCCACAAATTGCTCTAGGTACATGATCGATTATCAACGAATACGATGGCAAAAATTGGGACGATATACTTTTTAAATTGCAACCATAGAAAAATTTAAAAACCGCATCCCAGTCCTATTAGATTTCAATATTAAGCATTAAATTAGATAATGTCCACATTAGGTAGCAAAATATTCTAGCCATAATTAGAGCAGAGGCGTACAGAGGATATGCTTTCATGCGTGGGTCAGCAAAACAGGGATCGTATTTTTTCTCTTTTATTTTTTATGTGAACGGGATGTCTACTAATTCTCTGATCAAATTGATTAACGTTTATATGAAGGTTGCTGCAAATTAATCCTGTGAATGTTTATGTATTGAGATTTTTGAAAATTCCTTTTAATTTTTAAAAACTATATAACCAATAAATAATCAAAAAGCTAATTTAAAAATATATAATTAAATATATTAATTAATTTATTATGTTTTCTTATATAACACTTCTGTTTCATTCAATACTGTTATAAATTTTCAAACACTCGACTTTACATATTAAAAAATTATATTAAGTTTTAATTGATTAAGATTTACTAGTGCTTTAATGAAACCAAGCAATAATATTAAATCGTGATATTGTATGATTACGTTAAAATATCATTTACAGAAAAAATAGTAAACATCCTTTTTGCTTACAAGTAACAAACCGTTTCCGCTTTTTGCTGGGTTTATAGGAACATTCGGTTTAACCGTTTCAAAATCTACTTTTTTTTCCTTTTTGGTGTGTTCTTGTGTCTAAATTCCAACGTAATTATTGCACTGCGCTACATTAAGCACACTGCACACGACGCGAATTCGTAAATGGGCTCACAAAGCATCTTCATATGTCTCTACTTATTATCATCCCTACTCATTATTTTAACAACAAAGAAAGAAGCATGCTGTTTTTTCATTAATGATTAGTATTATTCGTCAATAATTCAATATTTTAGACTATAAAAAAAATTTATATTTAAAGTATCATCGGTATACGCTATGCGTTTACGAATGGGATAAATCCAGTTCAGTCGAGATAAATCCCTAAAATCTTCATAACTTGAAGACTCATTGTCATATTTTTATACAGTAACTTACATCTTTAAATATTAATTTCCCTCTTGTACACACTTCTCTCTTTATCGCATGCTTTTATTTTTTTGTTTGGCGATTTTTTTAGACTTTGCTAAGCTTGCAGCTGCAGAAGAGACCAATGATCCCGACGTACCAGGTATGACTACACACAATGTTTTATACATATATAATGCCTTTTCTTTATTTATATTATTTTAAGTTTTAGCATTGTGCAGATTGAGAAACTAAAAACTGAACATCGGTATAGTATAGCAAAGCTTTTAAAAAATTAAAAAATTTTTTAATTTGTTATTATTCTTTCAGATTGGCAGAATATAGTTATTATTGAATTTGAATTATTTGTATGAAATTTAATTCTTTTATCTTTCTAAATTTATATATAATTAACATATTGAGTATAAACTAGTGCTAAATGAATTATTATATAATAATGCCATTAACAATAATATAAACATATATTACTACATTATATTAAAATATTAATGTTAACTTAATTCACGGTAATATATTAATTTGCAAATGCTACGGTTGTTTTATAAAATATTTTCTCATTCTAAATTTTGAAGCAATTTTTTCGAAAAAAAAGTTTAATATGTAGAACTTAAAATAATATTTAACGCTATATAGAATTTAAAATAATATTTAACAAGGAGAAATTTTATATTTCCGACATTTATATTTTATATGTAATTATATAAAAGTATTAATAACAAATAACTAAAAAATGTTTAATTGAAATGAAGTAATTAAATTAAATTAAATTTACTTAAAAAAAATCAAGAACAGAAGCAAAACATGTAAAAAATATTTATAATATCTAATATTAATATAACTTAATATTAAATTAATGATTATGTGAAATTTATTTTATGAATAATTTAATTTTTATTCTCATGTATTTGCAACGAGAAATGTTTATAATCCACCGCTTCTCATAAACTATTCACGCTTACTAACAACAGCACGTATCAAATAACAATCCATTCTTTTTAAAAAAGCATCAAACTAATCTCCTACTGTGCTCCTTTTCAGAATTATTGGATCCTCCAAAAGGATTCCGACATATTTATAAAGAGCAAGGTCCGGAAGCTTTTGCCAAAGCTATTAGACAGTACAAGGGTCTCCTTTTAATGGACACTACGTTCCGCGATGCCCACCAGTCCCTTTTGGCGACTCGTGTACGATCGCACGATTTGTTGATGATCTCTCCATTTGTGGCTCACAAATTCAGCAATCTCTACTCGCTGGAAAACTGGGGCGGTGCAACCTTTGATGTGGCCTTAAGATTTCTCCATGAATGCCCTTGGGAACGGCTGGAAGATATGCGCAAGGCTATTCCTAACATTCCATTTCAAATGTTACTCAGAGGCGCCAATGCTGTCGGGTACACGAATTATCCCGATAACGTCGTCTTTAAATTCTGCGAACTGGCTGTGAAGACTGGCATGGACATCTTCAGAGTATTCGACTCGCTCAACTATTTGCCGAATCTTATCGTCGGTGAGTTTGGTGAAAGCGGACTAATTATGTAACTCAATTAATGAAGTGATATTCTCAAAGCAAATATCTTGCTTTATTTTAATTCAAATATATCTATAAAGCCGTTCAATAAAATCGGAATATTTTCGCATAAAAATTTCTTTGCTGAGCGCAAATTTTTTTTTATAGGTATGGAAGCCGCTGGGAATGCCGGGGGCATTGTCGAAGCAGCGATTTCCTACACGGGTGATGTAAGCGACCCGACTCGTACCAAGTACAATCTAAAGTATTACACCGACTTGGCGGATGAGTTAGTCAAAGTGGGCACTCACGTCCTAGCGATCAAAGATATGGCTGGATTGCTCAAACCGAAAGCTGCCGAGATGTTGATTGACGCGATCAGGCAGAAGCATCCGGATGTGCCTCTTCATATACACACGCACGATACTGCTGGAGCCGGAGTTGCATCTATGTTAGCCTGTGCGAAGAGCGGTGCCGATGTCGTGGACGTTGCTGTTGATAGCATGTCCGGCATGACCAGCCAGCCTTCTATGGGCGCCGTTGTTGCTTCTCTTCAAGGTCTCATTTAATTGACTTCTAATTTTGAGCAATTGTAAATAATTAATATTTTATATAACTTTTTATTTATCTTCCTCTTGAACAGTTTTTATTTTAATTAAAATGATAAAATATAGCTTTAATTATGCTTATTAATTGCTGTTATAATACTGCAATGTTTTCAGTTTATTAAGATTAATTTTATTAACAGTAAAAATCGGAGTTACATTAAAATTTAATTAGTGCTAAAGTTGGAAAAATTTTCAATTAATAATAGGAACGGATATTGATACGAAATTGGATCTTTCTGATATCTCGGAGTATTCCGCCTATTGGGAACAAACGAGAACGCTTTATGCACCCTTCGAATGCACGACAACGATGAAGTCCGGAAACGCGGACGTCTACCTCAACGAAATTCCCGGCGGTCAGTATACGAATTTGCAATTCCAAGCGTACTCGCTCGGTCTGGGCGAGTTCTTCGAGGATGTGAAGAAGGCATACCGGCAAGCCAATCTCTTGCTCGGTGATATTATCAAAGTCACGCCGAGCTCCAAGGTTGTCGGTGACTTGGCTCAATTCATGGTCCAAAATAAATTGTCCGCCGATGATGTTCTCAAAAGGGCGGAAGAATTGTCGTTTCCTAAATCAGTGGTCGAATTTCTTCAGGGTGCCATTGGTGAACCTCACGGAGGGTTCCCTGAACCTTTCAGGTAAGGTTTTACGTGCGTACCCGAATGTTAATTTCTTGAATAAAATCTTTTCATCGAATTTAATTTGCGTATTCGTAATTTGACTAGGTCAAAAGTTCTCAAGGACATGCCACGCGTACAGGGTAGACCAGGCGCGAGTTTGGCACCTCTTGACTTTGATACCCTGAAGAAGGAGCTAAAAGAATCTCACCCGCATGTCACGGAGAAGGACGTCATGTCGGCCGCACTTTATCCTAAAGTAACAACGGATTACTTGAGTTTCAAAGAGCAGTTTGGCCCGGTGGATAAATTGGAGACAAGAATTTTCCTCACGGGGCCTAAAGTAGGTGAGGTGTTCGATGTCACGATTGAGAAGGGCAAAACTCTCGGTATCAAAACCTTGGCAGTTGCCGAAGATCTCACGAAAAATGGCGAACGCGAGGTGTTCTTCGAGATGAACGGTCAACTGAGATCTGTATTCATCAAGGATAAGGAGGCTGTTAAGGTAAACGAAACTTTCAGTTTTATTATTTTATATCATCAGATTGATATTTCATTTGTTATAATTAATATGAAATTAAAGTGTTACATGACAATTAGGTTGAGATTAAAATGAAATTTGGAAATGAAATTGAAGTTGATTAAAATAAGAATGCAATTAAATTGAGGCTAAATGAATATCTTAAACGCAAGATTCAATGCAAATTTTCTTAATTTCTATATAGGAACTACATGTACATCCGAAAGCGATAAAGGGTGACAGCAGTCAGCTGGGAGCGCCGATGCCTGGCGAAGTAATCGACATTAGGGTAAAAGTTGGCGATACCGTGGAAAAAGGTGCACCATTAGTCGTGCTGTCTGCCATGAAGATGGAAATGGTTGTGCAAGCGCCTAGAGCAGGGAAAATCAAGAGTCTTCAGATCAACCTAGGCATGAGATTGGAAGGAGACGATCTCGTCCTAACGTTCGAATAGATTTTCGCCCTGACGGGACCGATTGAAAATCAAATCGCGTAAAACACCAAATATTTATTTACTTTGACAGTGCGTATGGAAGATAAGATCTTCAGTACAAAGATCTACGTACGAAGCTTGGAAGCTTGAAACTTTCCATTCAATGCTACTTGAACATTTTGTTATTGAGAATCACCTTTCTATCTAGAATTGATTGCTTAACTAACCAGAGTTTGTTATCTATGAATTTTTACAGCGAACATTTTAAAATCATTATGTTGATTGTTTTTTAATAATTTTATTTCTTAGATTGTACACGTAAATCACATTTTATAGATAATTTAAAAAAAATGTTCGTCTACATTGAACAAACTGTTCCATTTAGTTAAAAAAGCAAATTTAATGTTAAATTAATTACTTTTCCAAAATGGCCTTTACTTTTATTAAACTTACAACTTTATATCAAAGTATTAATAATTACATTCTTTCTGCATATGTATACCATTTATGCATATTATATATGCAAGTGGCCAATGTGATTAATACAATTAAACAAAGCTGCCTAATATCACCATCATTAATACCAAATGTACAGCACTCTTTTAAAGAATTCACTTAACGGTTAAAAAAAATTGACAATAATACCACCGCAAATTTTCTAATATAACATTCTTATAAGACTTTTATAAATAATTGATAAACGTTGTTAATTTAATTGCGTAAAAGACATACATTAGTCTTTTTTATATATATTTATTGTAAGTAAAATTTCAAAGATAAATATAAATAATTGTGGTCAATTCAAAATCAATGTACTCACAATTAGAAAATATTATAAAAATTTGTTTCAAGAAATTATTTTTGGTGTATTGATATCAATATATAAATGTACACGTTTGTTCAAAATGATTATATTGATGTGATGCGGTTTATCTGTTTAGGTACATATAAAAAATGAAAAAAAATGAAGTATCTCCTTCAGCTCTATTCTATATTAATTATAGCGTGTATATAGCGATGGGTAAGCAATTACCCTGATAATTTAATTACAATATCGAGCTAAGCCTTCACGAACGATTTAGCAAGTATGTGGAAAAAATAATTCAGGGAACGAAGACTAGAATATTTCTAAAAAGCCTTGTCCTTGCAAGATCAAGATCAAAATGTTACATTTCGAAGAAAAAGAAATTGTTAAAAAGAATTATTTTTAATAAACAAATAGTTATCCATATTTCTATAGTTCCATAGTTATATAATTTCATAATTTTACCTTAACACACAAATTTACTGAAATATATATATTAAAGGTGTAAAATAAATCTCTATAATATATAAATATGTATATAATTGTGCCATAGATACAGATATATTTTAATTGTATGAATGTAGGTTGCATTTACTGCAACATTTGTTATTATAAATGCAAAATCTAAAACTATGTAGGAATTATGTTTTATATCTATTGTATCAATATATTTCTACTTTAATCACTTTTAAAATCTGTATTTTGTTCATTTACTCAGAAATAAATTAATTATGTTTCTTAAAGACTATTTCCTCTAACCAAAGATAAAAAAGAATTATATATTTTTGGTGTACACATT
This sequence comes from Tetramorium parvispinum, assembly GCA_011638315.1. Classification (NCBI taxonomy): domain Eukaryota; kingdom Metazoa; phylum Arthropoda; class Insecta; order Hymenoptera; family Formicidae; genus Tetramorium; species Tetramorium parvispinum. The sequence goes on along the minus strand of VBVR01000430.1, from coordinate 28,975 downwards.
AAGTTATTTTTAATATCATTTTGTTACATCTTAAATTAAAATATACATATTTTAAAGAAAAATTTTTATTTTTATAATTTTAATCCCAAAATGTGTTTAATAAAAAGAATAAAATGTATTATAAATTTCATCATCTTGTTAGAAAATTGTTGGAGATATAATTATATGTATATTATTAATTTAGTTATATATACTACATATGTGTGTGTGTGTGTGCGTGCGTGTGTGTGTGTGTGTGTGTGTACGTGTGTGTGTGTGTGTGTGTGTGTGTGTGTACATGTTTATATCAATACTTGTCAATAAATTCCAAGTACCCTGTATGTATAAATTTAATTAATCATTGGATTAATTAAAATCAAATATTTTAATTATACATTCAATTTAGATATTTTAGACAAATACAGTTCTATATACATATATGCATACAAGTATCTTATATTTCATTAATTAATTACTTTGTATATGTCGTATTAAATACTTTAAATACTTTTAAAATTTTTATGTACATATTTTGTTTACAAAAATATATTTTTTAACCCTCCCGCTACTATGTATATTACCTTATTTTGTTATATTTTCCAGTTAATACATTGCTTTAAAGTAATATATTATAAATAAATTTTTTATTCAACATTTCAGTAAAATCTTAAATTTTTTTTATAAAGCCGAAAAGATTAATAGTTAAAAAAAAGGTAAGGATAGGATTTTAGGAAATAATCAGAAAGCTTGAAAATATTTTGTAAAATTCGAAGCTTAGACGAACGGAGTGCATCCATTTATTGTAATAACCCATCATATACTCGAAAGGAGAAGGTCGTAAAGAAGTTTTCATGATTCTCTGCAAATATGCGAAAACATGGGTAATAGACTTATGATGTTTAAGTCCAGGCGTTTACAGGTCGTAAATGACAATGGTAAGAGAATATGTCACCGAACGCCGACAAATATATATATAATATATATGTATATATATAAAACATTGTATAAGTTAACATTTCCGACTAAACTCTTATCGGTGTATCGAAATCGATACAATATAATTACAATATATCTGTATAATAAATATGAAATATCGATATATATGTATATGTGTACAATATATATATCATAATCGTAATAATTCTGCTCTGATATATTTAGCAATATCTTGTCTGAACGATAAAGAGAATCTTTTTTTCGGTATTTTTGTCTTTTGATAAAGTTTCTCGAGATTACTTGCTAAGAAGATCGGTCCCGAATTTACGACGCGTTGCGCGTTTCATTGAAAGAAAACCTGTCGTGGAGACTGCTGTCGCACGATTTACACTAAAGCGATTTTCGGTGACTAGATACTTCGAAACCGTAAACTCTTCCACTTACAAGTACATACGCTCGTAATAACATGATATATGCGAATTGGAGGTAAACATGTGTCAATGAGAAAGGTAGAGTGAACTAGTGAGAGACTTTGGAAGGCAAAGAGTGGACGAACTCTTAAAACTATCGACCCAACCGGTGGGTACGTATTTTTCACGAATGACAAACCATTCGTAGCACCGACTCGTCGAGTCGATAGTTGGATAATAATTGCTTGTTGATAAACTTCCCAGTTGCACTCGTCCGAATAAAGTAAATAACAACAAAATTAAAATAGAAATTAAAATAGATATATTTCTGAAGTACGGAACTTGCGTTCCACATCGTCACCATTGTTAAATAATATGAAAGTACATCGAGGGAAGAAAGTCTGCACAAAGGCTGAACTTTCAAGGCTATCGCATCTGATAAAATGCGCATAACATAACACGCGATTTAACCCTTTGCGTTCCAAGGTTACATCATGCTGATCGAAGGTGGCGAGCATTTTACACTTATTTTGCACTTACATATATCCAAGATAACTGGCTATTCTGATGTATCAAGGTTACACACCATAATCGCAAACATTTTAATGTATTTTATTTATTCATACTTAAAACACAAAGAGTTAATCGCAAATCCGCAAAAAATAAACATTTACGACAATGTCACGACGAGGTAATAAATCGAATGGTATAGTCTTAATAAAATATTCAATATCTCTATGTAAAATAAAAAAAAAAAGATTAAATCTTAACGGATAGAACACATTTTTTGCTAATAATCTTATTTGATGAATTTAAAGCATTCGTTGTTAAGCTTGTTCCTATCGTCACTAAAGCGACGTGCGTTCGTTGAGTCAACAGGTTCTTCGATGTCAACAATTGGTCGCGTGACGATGTTCGCATATTCATTCAGGTTAATATAATACGCCAGTTAGGGAAGCCGCTCAACAAGCGAACATGTATCTCTTAAGAATCGGCTTTTAGTATAAACAGTAGGTAAGTATAGCGTAGGTATTCAAAGTAGAAAGTGTAAAGTATCACAAGAATTACAATAATCGTAATAATTACGTTACGTCGCAAAGATTAAGTTCTTGACCTTACTACATCGATCGCACAGTAATTATAAGCGCTTTTAATCGCGTCCCGCGCTTCGAGCACGCGCCAATAGACAAAGGGATCTCTATCAAGTCGGATAATTCTCGGTAAATACATCAGTCTTTGACACAATAATTATAATAACACCATTGACAGAATAAAGCCGTGAGAAATATCACTTTATGGCATGGAGACGAAAGTACTTAGGTATATAAAATACGATTCGAGTTCAGAAAGGTGGTGGAATGCGATGTGCTACATTTGCCGGATAAATTTTGCAAAGAAGATTTTAGTAGAAGAGAGAAAATGGATTTCGATGGAGTCCATTAATACGATGCATAAGCACTTATCGAGAGTATTCAAAAAGCAGCTTAGCAGAATCGTTCTTCATGCGCGTAGTAAGCCAAATCACTCGATTGGAGAATAAGACGTCAATCTCGTTATTATTTATTATATTGTAAAAAGTGCGTGTTTCTGTTATCGATATATGTAAGTTTTGATTGTGGATAAAACATGAAAATTTTATAAATCTTTCTACCTATAATCAATTAATAATAACGGATAAATAATCAATACTTGCATTGATCATTTTTTATGTACTTATTGGTTTATGTATGTACTTATTACGCTACCCGAAGGTTTATGCGCAAAAGTTTTCGTGTTAGATAGAGAGACAAGAAAATAATAAATAACAATTGACAAACTAATCCGAATTGTCTAACGTCCACTCACGATGTGACGAAACTGACAAAAGTATCACAACGCGATAACAAATTTAATTTAGCTAAAACCATCTCGATTCCAGCTCGGTCTCCGAGCGAACCCCGCTCAAATAGCAATACAACGACTTTATATTTGAAATTCTGCCATAGTTAGCAGCAATTAACTAACATTATTATCAAATTTCGATCAAGTATTTTAGCCCACGAAGGTGCAGACACCAAACCAATTTTAGGCCATACAATTGATTTCCAAGATGTTTAGTCAAAGCGTACGAACGTCGCTGTCGCGACTCGCGATTTAAGTTGCCGTGGCTTGCGGCTGAGGCGGCGTCGGCGCCTGTGTGTTGACATTTGGCCTATAAAATCGGTTAACTAATTGTTTCAAACTCATTACAACGCCTAATCCGGTCCCTGGTTCCATGTTGATGAACGAGTCGAGATTATCCTTGCAGGCTGAAACGTATGAAATGCAGCCGATGAATAAAAAGTAAAAAAGTCTTAGACAGATTGTTCTACACACACACACATATATACGTACAGTTTGGAAAATCATAATGTAATTCAAAATAGAGATAATTAGAAGAAATAAACGTTGGAAGATGATGTTAAGAAAGGAGTATTCGTTACAAGGAGTATTCGTTCCTATTCAGGTTCGTGCTGGAGATATGATATTTCCAAGAGGTCAGGATACTTCGAGAGTCGGTCAGGAAATCTTTCGCAGGTCACACAACTTTCCTACATACTTGGTGTCGAAATCGGAGGATAATCCGGCGGTGTCTTGATCCAAGTGCCGTCCTTGCGTTTCATGTGATGCCGATTCGACGCGAACTGTTGCAGGTACACGCTGGCGGGTACCAGACGGAATCTTCTGTGATACTCTGGTCGCAGCGCCTCGTCGGATCGGAAGGTTTCGGTCGCGTACTTCCAGAAATGCGTGGGAAACGGCAGGCAGCTTTCTAAATCGTACACCACCGCCCTTTCGTCGGGCGCGTAGATGAGAATAGCATGGTAGTCCTGCAGAGACAGGGCAACGTTCTCGTGAAATGTCACAGTCGGCGAGGGAGCACCGTAGTGTTCTTTAACTTAATTATCGTCCCACTGGGGTACTAACCCACACGACTAATTTGTCCTCGTCCTTCCCTGATCGTTGACGCCAAAGGGGGACGCTTCGTCGTGGATTGCTTACGAAAACGACGTGACAATGTTGCAATTCGGAAGGATGCCTAGTCGCTACGTCTTGACAGAGCTTCCATACGTTTTCTTCGCTGAAATTGGGTATATACCGCCCTTTATCGTCGATTAAAGTTCGGGTAATTTACCGATTCGTTTTTACGGATTTACACAGGACTCATGAAATATTATATTTATTATTTTTATCACATACACCAATAAGAAAATCAATTAAATTGACATACGTATATCAATTCATAATTAAAAATTTTTAATTATATTTAGGAAAAGTCAAAGAAAGATTTTTACGTTAATATATACGTATTTAATATCTATGTGCGTCATTGTAAACTTCATAAAAAATATAAATTATTCAAATAGAATAATTAATAATATTAAAATGTAATTAATATTAATAAGAATAATAGAGATAAGATTAATAAAATATCAAATTGCATTTTATAGAGTACATGTCAAATGAGACTTTCATACTAAAAACCCATAAAACAGCATTACGACAGCGCAATAAAGAAAAATACAAAGAATAATATTCTAATAGTAGAAAAATATTGCAGCAAAAGAAGCTTAATTTTTGAGGATCTTTCTGGAAACTGCAAAACTCGCAAGAAATCGCTCTGAAAATAGCAAAAGTCGCAAAGAAAAGCGTCGATGAACACAACGGGCAGCTATGTTAAATTGGCTAATCGCGGGTATTAGTAAAAAGCTGAAAGGAATCGCTTCTCCAACCTGGTTACGTGTTCCGAGCAATTACGAGAAAAAAATTAAACTGATCCATAATCGGTGTTCGTGCAAGCGCGGCAACGGGCTTCGCGTGCCGCCACATTTCGTGCGCATTATTTATCGCATACATTATTAATCGCAATAAAAGCAGGCCCGTGCATTCGCGCCGTTTAAACGAGTCACGTGAACGTGAGGTGGTGTCGGAGCAGTAAACGTGCTACCGGCACGACTGTAACATATATCGACGACTCCGAGACAAAAATTCACTTCGCGGAAAGCGGCCTGGGGCGGAAAACGCGAATAAGCGGTCGCCACACAAAAAGCTCCCGTTAAATCTCTGACCTATATATCTATCGATCTCCTTGAAATAGGTTACTTACTACTTTGCGCCTCGAAATTTGTCGATTCTGAGAATCTAACGGCGAGTCGCGTACATATTTATGGATCTTTACGTATTTACGGACTTAAGATTCGTGCGAAATAAATTCAATTCATTGGATAAAAATACCGTTCACTCCAAAGTGATTTCGTATTCAAAACTGCGCTCAATTAATTCTCAAATCTTGTAATCAGATAGCCAGCGAGGGACAAAGAAACAAAGAGTTTGGAGATTGGAGTTTTAAGCTTGAAAGAACTTAGAGATTGAAGAGAGAAAGAGAGCCCGATATTCATTGTCAATTCTTATATTTAAGTACAGTCTTATGTGTGTTCTAAACCTAAATCAGAGATTCGTATTAGCGTCTCAAGATCAAGATATTACCTAAGACTGTCTTGAAATAAAAACGGACTATGAATACCGGGCAAAAAGAGTTCAGCCAATCTCAGAATATTCCAGACGCGATTCTCGCGAGATAACCGAAATATTATAATATATTGCAACATTAGTAGAAACTTCGAATTACGCGCCGCGCGGACGGCCGCGCGCGCTCTCGTACCGTCGCAACGGAGTATCGATCGGAGCACGGTGCATGCCGCAATACGACGCGTTTGTTTGTCCGAGGATCGATCGGTGGGCCGACCGGGTCGAGGCACGACGACGCCGCCGCCGCCGCCGCCGCTGCCAACGGAGTGCAGAAGTCGCTTACCAGTAGCAGCTGGTGTTAACGCAGTCGGACGCCTTGGTGAAGAGCGGCACCAGGGGCTTCGCGTTCCCAGTCACACGAGGTTCCACGGCCATCCTGCACGACGCGACGCGACGAGACGAGACGAGATGTGGGGCAGAGAGCGCACACGGACACGGACACGGCGGACACGTGCGCGCGTTAATCGGATCCCGCGAGCCTCATAACAAACCACCTCAAACGATCTCGCGTCTCCTCGAGAGCTCCTCGTCCTTGTTCCTAGTCGCGACGCGCACACCCGACCGGTCGGAGCATTGTTTGATTACTGCAACCCACTGCAACCTCGGCCACCTTCGCGCGGCTCGGTAGTCGGTCGAGCGTCGAGCCAGTGTCCCCAGATCGAGTGAGAGAACCACCCCACCGCGCGGCGCTCTCGTGGATCTCCCGGTATCTGCCATGCGCACCACGGTCCGCCTTGGCAGATCTCCGTACTCGGGACGATTTCCGTGGCATCGCGAACGCTGTATTTCATGCATTTTTTTGCATATTGTGCGCATTCCGTGTTAAGAGTTTACTGCAATTCCGAGAAAGTTTCTTCAAATATTCTACATATTTCTTTCAATTCAAATCATTTCGCGTACAAATTGTATATTTTAAGAGATGTACTTATTCTATGTAATAAATATTGTTTGAAATACATTGAATAACATTTTGATTTTATTTCGTTTATATGGAATTATATTTTATCCTTTGTGACTTTTGAATTATTCCTTTGCCTAGTATCGTTTACAAAATGATTTTACGTAAAAATATTATAAAATATATTTGACGTTTTTTTTTTATTTTGTGAACAACGCTTTTTAAGATTAATTTAAACGCAACGCGGAGCATTCTCTGGGAAATCGTGTGAATTTGTTTTGTACATACATGACAAGATATATTTTTGGAAAATAAAAAAAAATAAAAACGAGGGAAGAAGGATGAACGATTTTAATGTTTTTTTTAACGCTTTCTACATTCTTGTAACAGCAACATTTTTACAATAAAATATACACGTATGCGATGTATGTGTGGATCTTTCTCTCGATTTGATAACATTGCGCTGATGTATGGCGCATACACATCTGCACATGCAACGCAAAAACAAACGCGAGATGCAATGCGTTGTTCTTACGCGCGTGTAGAATTAATTATTATCGCCATAGGGGTGATACGTAAATTCAATAAAATTGATAAAGCAAAACATAAAAATTACCTAGCTTCATTTATGCGAAAATCTAAGCCTTGTGTTTTTACTGTTACATTTTAATATATAATTATTTGTCAATTTTTCATTCATAAATGAAACAAGGACATTAAAAACAGTATTTTCTTATCAGTCAAAATGAAAATTATATTTAATCGTGGTCGCCAACGTAAAGAGCGTATTTTTATACATAAAGTATTTGCCTTTAGCCTTCACTATTTATTTAGAAGGCATCGCAAATCACTTGATAACATTGATAATGAAACCTTGGACTCCGGATGTCACATGACTATATCGCGCATATATAAGCTTGTCGTTAACGTCATACATGATTATTTTCCAGTGTTTGTCAAGAGTTTTCACGATACGCAATTTATTGCATTTGTACATCTTCCGTATACGCTAAAATCAAAGAAACAACTGCAACGATGGCTATAAATCCTGCGAGAGTTGTACTTCGGCAAGGAAAGACAGCACTCATCATATGTGATGTGCAGGAAAAATTCAGAAAAGCTATATTCCAATTCGATAAGATGGTTCAAAACTCAACGAAACTGGTAAATTTCATCATTACGTACATTCTACATTACATGTTTTACATTACATGTTATACGTTACATGATTTACATTACATAAAAAACGCATGTTGAGGTTATGTTATTTCTCATAATTATATGTATATATCATAATATAAATTATAAATATAGATCTTCCATTTTTAAATTAATATTGTTGCAATACATTGTCGTGATATAAAATGCAATTGTTTGCAGATCAATGCTCTGAAAATTATGAATGTGCCTATGCTGGTTACCGAACAGAATGCAAAATCTTTAGGGAAAACTATATCTGAATTTGATATCTCTGGAGCCAAGGGACCTTTCGCGAAGATGCAATTTAATATGTGTACTCCTGAAGTAAGTACAGACCTCTCTTGTCCTATAATAATATCAATGTTAGATATACATTTAAACGTAAGTTTATTGTTTTCAGATTAGTAAGGAGATTGCAACACTTTGCAATGGACAAAGACCAGAGTCTATTGTACTCATAGGTATCGAAACACATATTTGTGTAGAAAATTCAGCGATCAATTTGAGAGAACAGGGCTACGAAGTTCATACAGTGGCAGATTGTTGTTCGTCGCGTACTCAAGAAGACAGATTACTAGCTCTGGAGGTACGTTGGACAATTGATATACTCAATTAGTTTTGTAACTGTATTAAGATTTGCTGTTCTCCGTTGAATTTATCATCTAAATATTTCTTTTACAGAGAATGCGAGACATAGGCTGTCATATAACTACTTCTGAGAATGTTATATTTAAGATTGTACGGGATGCTAGTCATGAACAATTCAAAAATATATTGGCTCATATTAAAACACCAACTGCGTACACAGGACTGGTTCCTAAGTCGAACATTTAAGTACTCTTAAAACGTTCTTTTTATACATATTTTTCTACCTGTATATATGTTTATACTATGTACTACAATGAAATATACAGTCATAAGTGATTCTAAGAAATAAAGAGGCTGTATTACATTAAAATATTAATGCATTTTATTTATATATATTTTATTTATTTATCAAAGGCTTAGTGTACAATGAGTAAATCAGTCTTTGTAAGTCAAATAAGTTAAGTCTGTTAAGTTTATCTTGAAATTTTTTATTTACTTTATACGCGTCAAGCCAAATTCTTCTACGTCCGTTGTGTCAGTTAAGTATCTGCTTCTTTTATTTTAGAATATGTAATCTTTTTACATATTGATTGTTATGCAACTTTGAAAGCTTTTTTGATTTTTTTATTAAATATAGTATTATACCACAATATTATCACACTATTTAAAGAGAAGGAAATGATATTGAAATATTTGTATTCCGTATTTTACAAAAATCGTTTGTCTTTAGCCTTCGCTATTTATTTATTTAAAACCTGTTGAAATTACTTGTTGATAACATTGATAATGATCTTAGATCACATGACTATATTGCACATATATGTATAAGGTTATACATATACGTTATACAATACAGTTTACTTTCCAGTATTTTTCAGTTTTCACAGTGAAAATATAAAGTACACGTAAACTGCCACGTTTGTATCTTTTGCATACGCGGAGATCAAATAACGTAAATAACAACTGCAACGATGGCTATAAATCCTGCGAAAGCTATACTCCAACAAGGAAAGACTGCGCTATTCATATGCGACGTTCAGGAAAAACTCGCAAAGACTATATTCCAATTCAATAAGATGGTTCAAAACTCAACGAAATTGGTAAATTGATATCATTACACATTCTACATTATTATTTACAATAATTTGCGTTATATCAGAAACATATGTTTAGGTTATGTTACTTCTCACAATTACATAATATTGTCCACTCTTAAATTGATGTTGTTGCAGCAATACATTATTATAATATAAAATACGATTGTTTGCAGATCAATGCTCTGAAAATTATGAATGTGCCTATGCTGGTTTCCGAACAGATTCCAAAATCTTTAGGGAAGATTATACCTGAATTTGATATCTCTGGAGCCAAGGGACCATTCGAGAAAACGCAATTTAGTATGTGTACTCCTCAAGTAAGTGTAAGCTTCCCTATAAATAATATTTTTGTTACATATAGTATAATGTGAGTTGATTTCCTTCAGATTAATAAGGAGCTTGCAACACTTTGCAACGGACAAAAACCAGAGTCTGTTATGCTCATAGGTATTGAAACACATGTCTGTATAGAAAATACAGCTATTGACTTGAGACAATACGGCTATGAAGTTCATATAGTGGCAGATTGTTGTTCGTCACGTACTCAGGAAGACAGAGTACTAGCTTTAGAAGTAAATTGCACAATTAATATATCCATGTGATATCAAGCTTGTTATCCCTTATTATATTATTTAAATATTTCTTTCACAGAGAATGCGAGACATAGGATGTCACATCACTACTTCTGAGACTGCTATATTCAAGATTGTAGAGGACGTAAGACATGAACAATTCAAAAATATACAGCCTCTAATCAGTACATTTTTAAACTAATTCTCTTCAAAACATCAACTATGCAAAATTGCTATCTCGAATATTTAAAAGCCTTCAAATTTTTATATTTTTTCTATCTGTACATGTGTTTATATCAATGAAATGTATGCTATAATCGAGTATACAGTCATAAATGATTCTAAGAAATAAAGAGAGAGAGAAAGAAACTATATTCTATCAAAATATCAATGTATTTATTTATATAGGATATGAAAAAGCTTAATGTATAATAAGTGAATCAAACAAGTCTTTATAAGTAAGAATTAAGGAACTCAGGTTCATGTTAAACTCTTCACTTTACTTCATACCCGTTGAGCCAAATCCTTCTGCGCCCCTATTCGTGTTAGTTAAGGTATCTACTTCTTCTATTTTAGGATATGTAATCTTTTCACATATTAATTGAGCTATGCGATCACCGGGTGAAACTTCGAAATCCTCATTGCTGTGGTTGAATAGTACCACACCAATATTACCACTGTTAACAAAAAAAAAAATAAAAAATAAAGAAACTAATTTGGCATTTTGATGTGAAAACGTTCTCTGTGAAAACTATACATACCGATAATCTGCATCTATTACACCCGCGCCAACATCTATGTGATTTTTCCATGCTAAACCAGATCGTGGTGCAATCCTGCCATACGTGCCAAAAGGAACTTCCACTTGCAAATCAGTCTGAACTAATTCCTTGCCACGAGCTGGTATAATATACTTATACGCACTGTACACACAGAAACAAAGGTGTTTATTAGAAACTTACTAATCTCCTTCATCAAACTTTAACAATTATTATAATCGTAAGCAAAGAAATGTTGCAATATTCATCAAGCACATTAATTATTAACAATTATCAAAGGCTAATTCCCTTGCTTTTTCCAGACTTATTAGGTTACTCAAATAGTTATAAAAGTTATTTATATATAACATTCTAAATATCTCTAATTAATTCAGTAATTGCAGATCGATCGTCACTCTCCTATTATGCTGTTTACAGCTACTAGCACTTGGTAGAGCAGAGTAATAGAAAAAACAATGATAAAAGTCAGTATTATCTAGGAAATGAAGTACCTCCGTAGATCGTAGCCCGCCGCATATTCCGAGCCCTTCGTCGGTGGGAATGCCTTTCCCGACAGCTTGGCGAACTTCAGCACGCTTCCTGACATGATGAGACCGTTATTTCTCGCAGGTTCCTCTCAGACCGATTCACGAATGAGAACAACAGTGTGCACGCTCACGCCACGCTTGCCCGCCAATTTTTGCCGCCAAAACAAGAAGGCGGTAGGCAAAACAGCTGCATCCGCCAGCCACTTTGATCGTCGCATATCTTTGCGAATTGGCTCGAGAGACGCGATTAATTTCGCAAAAAGCTTAAAAAAAATTTGTCCCATATTTTGGCAATCACGGTTGCTGGGGCAACGCGATAATGAAATCAATGAACGTAGTCATTATTTGTGCCGCGAAATTCAAACGCGTGAATCGGTCTTTTTTTCTATGAAACAATGAAACAGACGTGAAACGCTATTATTAATGACTCGACGATCGACTTGATTCTTTCCATCATTGCCGTTTGTTTCCGTATTCTTTTAACGCTGAACTATATTTTTATTATTTTGTGAGATAGTTATTCTAGTTCCTTTTAGATTACGATGATGAGTAAAAAAAAAAACAGATGTAACAGTGTCGGAATGTAGAACGCAACAAACGATAATATATCAGTACGTGTCCACATGGAGACACATACTCCATAGAGCACAGCAGGATAATTAGCTAGAAACTCGCGTTATTATCGCAGAGAGTGATTAACATCGGTGGCCGACCTCTCACGCGGCTGCAGAAAACTCGGCATGCACAGATCGTCATCGCTCGCACGTGTGAAACGGCATAGAGGCGAAACGCGTGCCGGTGCATCTGATATTCAGGGAAAACTGCTTTTTCCCCGAATGCAACGCGCATGCGTGCCCGTAAAGGCAGCAAGCAAAGAGCGACAGCCGCGCGCACGCACGCATACGCGCGATATACGTATATCCAGCGACGATCGCCGATTGCTGTTCAACGATCATGCCGATAGCGAGAGGCTCGGTCGAGCAGGTTGCACGATCGTGAGGTAGATCGATTACGTTCGTTTCGTGGAACTGCGCCGTCGAAACGACGGCTCGTGTGTAACCTCGATTTGAATCTCGATCGGGCATCTCGCGGACGGTATTGCTGCGATACTTCGGGGCGAATATGTAAAAAGGATTTATGTGATTTACGAGAAATAAAAATTCATGCTCTATTCATCACTATATTTTGCGTATATTATCAAACCTTGACAAACTTTTTGGAAATTAAGAGCGAGAAAATGAGGAATTTTCCTAAAGACGTAGAATCTCGTTTAACCTTTTGGGGCACAATATTGGAATAAATGTCTTTTAAAGACAAACATTTATTATACTACATACTTATAAATATATTAACTATCAATTATGCAATTTAAAAAAATGAAATAATGATTTTACAGCGAACCCATATTGGAATCCAAAGGATTAAAAATTAATTAATAGACATACTCATAATTTTTAGAACTTTGATTTGCAAACGGTTATTGTATGGATATATAAACGATATATTATATTGTATTTAAATGATATTATAATAATATACTGATAGATTAATAAATTACATCATTGACAGCGTAACTTTTATCTTGTGTCATTGAGGCATTCAATTTAGAATAATTTTTAACAAACTTTAATTAATTTTACTTTAATTATGATAACAATAATTAAGTCAGCAAATAACATTCACGATATTTTGTTATCAATATAGATGGAATTAAAAATTTCTTGTTTGAAATGTGAAAAGAAAAGTTGGAAATTGTGTGGACGACGAGCAGTTCTACCGATTAAATTAATTGGCGATCAATTTAACTGTTGTTTGGCCGTAGTTGTCCTTAAGTAATCCTTCTTAATTTCTCTTTAATGCTAAACATTATCCTCGCTTTTGCCCCTGAATAATTTTATTTTTAGAGTGATTGAATGCTCGTCCGCCTCGTCTTTTTCCAAGTATTTACAGCCGATGAGTTGCTACCCACGATATCGGTAAATGAATTACGGGCGTAAATCCTGCTCGCGTACGCGCTGTTAACCGAACCGTTCGTTAATTATACCCGATATGTGCTCCATTTTTGCCATGTACGGCGGTTACGAGCCTCCTTGTATCGATGATATAACTTGCCTTGTAGGCTGCTCGCAACCCGCAAAGAGCATTTGATACGAGCGTCAATGTCTAATGCCATGAGGTCGGAAGCCATTCCTTTTTTTATGGAAAAATGGGACAGAACTGTAATAAGTTCGAAAATAACTTAAACATACAAAGAGTCGTACGACAAGGTCTGTCCGTCCTGTCATACGGAAGTCGCCGAGGGTACGCCTGATTGATCATCGCAAAAGAGCCTCGCGTCGGGTCGGTGGAGACCCTCGAACTTAACCTTATATCTTTAATAAAAGATGCGATGCGATAAGAAAATTTATCGCGCTTATTGACTTCTAGAACCTTGCCTCGCTCGGTTTCATTTAGGGCGCTGAAAAGGTCGGGTTGACACATGCCAATTGCATCGAAAATACGATTAGGGGTTGCGAGTTACTTTAAGAAGAGCTGCGATCCTTCGATCTGTCTATTCTGCGAAAGGAAGCTTAAATTTTCTGCAAACACCAAGGAAGATTCTATATAGACATGCCTGAAATCACGATTTGCAGAATTTTAAACATCAAGGGTGGTCCATCCATTCAAGAATAAACTAGAAAAAAATTTGTAACTATAATGATATTTTCAGAAACTCAAAATGAAGTCTAAAAAATATATGACGAACATCAATTTAATGAAATAGAAATCGCAGAAAATATACAACAAGAAATTTAATAAGAGCTGAAAAAATATTCTTTAGTTTGCGACACATTTATAATTACGCACGTGACATGTGATAAGATTTCTTATAACATTTGTTTGCGCGTAGAAATGTATGTATTATTAATATTAATAAACATAAATTTCAAAAAATGGAATATATGCGGGATATGAGACGGGATCACGGTGTAAGAATATATATATATATTCTTACACCGTGGATGTGTACATAAAAGTTCAAATGCATATATATATTTATTTTATTAATAAAATTCGCGGAACATCCACAAATTATAGATACACGTACAGCATATACATATGAACAGTATACAAGAATTAGTGATTTATCGACAGTGCAGATCAAAAGCGGATGATATATATCATAATATACATACATATGTATATGCAAAGTGCGATTGATTGACAGTTTCGAAAAGGGGATGTAGCACGGACACACACCAAAAAGCGATTTATCGACTGTGTCGGAAAATGGATGTGCCTACGTAGTTCTACATCCACGTTTGGCGCGGATGCTAGGTCAAATATCGGTCTCACGAAAAAGGCTGGGATGGCCGCTCTCAGGTTTCTTTCTGATATTACACTAGACAATATTTTTTTATTCATAATTGTGCTCGTTTCTTTTACGATCTCTCGATTTCAGTGCAGTTAGTATAGTTAACAATGAAAAACAAATTTTAAAATTCTCCCCTGAAGGTTTTTAATTCTACTATTCTTATTCTCTCACGAATCTCAAATTCGTGAATTGTTTGGAAACTTTCAATATGTCAAGTGAACATGAGGGAAGCTTGTCAAAGGATTCGTTGATTAGGCGAGTGATATATTTATAATAATAACCAAACAATTGTGATATGTATGAGTGTGTTGAAATAATAAAAATGCAATAAATAGAATTCAGTGCTCCGTATTATATCTTTATGTACGAGAATAATTAAGGTTAGTGTTCAATACTCTTTTAGATTTGTTGAGTTGATTACACAGCGTGGGATTTAATTTTTGTAATGTTGTATATCGCTTTTTAATGAGCAAAATTTCTTTAAATATATCATTGGATTACTAATATATAAAATGTGATTATAAATGCATGTTTTAAAATTGATATCAAATGATTGTCACGTGATGTCAATTTATCGCTTATTTATATTTATATTTTATCAAATTGTACAGTATCTTTCAGTATAGCGTTCATCTAATTTAAATACAGTATTTTACATAAAATATATGGTTTTTGTGATATAGGTGATCGCTCAAATTTATTTGCTTAGTAGCTTTAAATCGTTTAATCATTTTTATTTGAAGTGTGCATGGTTTTGTTTAGTTTTACCCGAGTTAAGAATGTCCAATTCAGAGGCTGGTGTGGGATGCATTAGTGAGGTAACGCTCGCGATTAGTAAGGCAAGAAGTTCTCAGACAGGCACTGTGAGAGTTCTCGATAGTCCCGACTCGGATGGATCTGGTCACTCAAATTCATTTACTGTGCAACGATTTAATTACACCAATGATAGCGATACCAACTCGGTTATTCCACAGTCACCCCTTACTAGCGATGACTTGAGAATACCTATTGTTGGTTACGAAATCATGGAGGAAAGAGCTAGATTTACAGTTAGTTAATTATACATAAATGATTCTGCAGTTCTACTACTATATATCGTGTTATAAATTCTATTAATATTGTCTCGATATATTTCTTTTAACATAACACATAAATATAAATATCTTTCCTATGTAATATTATATGCTTTATTACTTTTAATATTACAAAACTTTAACATAATGAATAATGCTAAAGTATGAGTTATATTATTTAAAACACAAAATTATGAAAAAACTGTTTTATTTGTATTTTATTATATTTCAAATTTTAAAAGTTGATTTTTCTTCTGTTTTTAATATCTAGGTCTACAAACTCCGAGTTGAATTGAAAAATGGCGACTGCTGGTTTGTGTTTCGGAGGTACACAGACTTTGTTCGATTACTAGCACAATTAAAGAGGCAAAAAGTTCCTATTGCTCATTTGGCATTACCAAGAAAGAAATGGCTTGGTGATAACTTTGCTCCAAGTTTTTTAGAAGAAAGGATATGTGGCCTTCAGACATTTGTTAATGGTATATTGAGTAGCCCACTTCTCATAGGCGTTTCATGTGTAAGAGAATTCTTCTGTTTGGATGAACCTCCTGTTTTATCTGATACAGCAGAAGAATCTAGAGTGAGTCATAATACGTTACATAATAGATTACATATATACATAATAGATTACATTTATAAATCTCAATCCAATTTCCATATGTTATTTTGCATAACAAAATATTTAATCTTTTCAGGCAATATTTGAAGCACTGGAAGATACAATATATAATTTGAGACAACAATTAAGAGAACGCGATGCAGCACTTGCATCTGAAAAAACTCTATGTAATGAGTTCCGGAAAAAGCTTCATCAGATATTAAAGTAAACAGATTTCTTAAGGCAAGCTAAAATGTATTTCTATTTTTTTTTTTACAAAAAATATATTTTGAATTATTTCAGTGAAAGACAAACCTGTTCAAAATGTGGTGCAACCCAATAATACTTTTATAGACTGGGTAATAATATTGAATCAGATTTGATAGAGATGTAATTTTAGTACAAATTTTAAATCAATGCTGCTATAAAGAGATACTATATGATGTATTTTTTTAAGAACTTATTTTACAAGTGGGATACTTTTGGGAAAGATATATATTTTATACATAAGATATAATTATATCAGCAGAATTTTATGATTTTACAATAATTAAATAAGCAATATATAAAATTTTATTCTCAAACTTTTGCATTTGACTGTATATTTGATACAATGATTGATATTACTTGTTCAAATGAATTACAGATAATATTTTACATAGATGTCTAACGTACATTTTTGATACATATATATAAATTTATATTTACAACTTGTTTATTGAAATCCATTTGTTTTTAAATCGAAGATATAAGATACTGATTAAATGAGTGTATTCTCCTCCTTTTCCAAGGAAAATATGTGTGAGTCTCAAATATATTATCTATTTAATTTTTTGTAATATTATATGGTAATATTTATATTTAGATGAATGTTTAGCAGGCTGAACATCAGATCATAATAATGTTTTGTATTTTTTCTATTATGACGATATAAAATTTTATTCACCTGATCGCTCAAAAAATTATGGAGGATAAAAAGCAACATATGTAATACCGTTGATATTTTATGAAAAATCATGCATTTTGTAAATTTATATATACATATCTATCTTACTCTATTTATTGTATAAAATTATCGTTATTGTATAAAAGTTGGTATAATAATTTTACTGTATAAGTTATTGAAAAAAATATTATATAAAAAAATATAAGATATCAATTAAAATTTTGTGTTTTCAAAATACTCTTTTAAATATAGCAATATATTGTTAAATATAATAAATATCTAATGTTATAAATAAAATAGAGTATATTGCAATATGAATGCGTTATTTTGTCATCCTGACATTTATTATATCTAATGTGTCAAGAAAGTAATAGCAAAATATATTAATATCGCATTATTACAATATACATATAAACTATTATTTTTTCTAATTGTGTTGCATTATTCTTAAAATCTCTTGATATTTTCTATACAGGATATCTCAAAAAGATCGCACGTCCTTACAGTGACAAATTCTGTGGAAAATTCCAAGTCAAAAACTTATGCGAAAATGTCGAGGCTATAATAGTTTTTAAATGGGAAGCACTTAAAACTAACTAGTTTTTGGAAAATTTGCGCGCTTAGGCATGTCACGTCGTACAGAAGGTGCCCTTGTATGAAGTTCATCATTGTAAGAACGTGCGATCTTATACTTCAATCACACATTTAAAATATAAAATAATATATAAATCTATACAGATATTTTATAGATATCTTCATTTACTTTACATAATATAAGGCATAATCTCTCGATTCTTTTTATGCATACTACAAGAATTGACTTTTCAATTTATTTTTGTATAATAAAAAAATAAGTATAAAATAATGCCACTTCTCTGTGAAATATAAAATATGTATATAACACGAAGAATGAATGCATTATGTGAGCAATTATTATTTGTTTATGTGTTTATACATATGCACACAACAATAGATTCCAAAAATGTTCGGTCAGTCTATCTTTTCATCTGGAGCTACAATTAGACATAACGCTTGCACGAAGTATGTCAGCTTAACTGAAAAAAAAGAGGCAAAAACAAATTTTATTAGCAAATTATGTTTTATGATATCAATGATACGTAAGTCTCTTATATAAGAGGTTTCCATTTATTTTTTCATCTTACACTTACCTGCTAAATTATTCATTATCTTCTTGTATACAAATACGTGGTAAACGGCAATGCCGCACAAGATGAATGCAAGTGCGAAAAGATATTTTAGCGATGGTTCATAAATTATCGGGAGCACCGCAAGGAAGATGGAAACGGCCAATACCATCCAAGGTATCACAGTAGGTACGGTATACGGTCTAGGAGCGTCCGGTTTGGTGCGTCGCATAATTATGAGCGATACCATCGCTAGTCCGTAGAACACCCACATGAGAAAACTGGCGAACTCGATCAGAGCGATTATGTCGCCTAGCAGTAGGCACGCCAGCGAGAGTAGACCCTGAAAAATCACTGCTGCGGCCGGTGTCATCTTCTCGAAGTGTACGTAACTGAAAACTCGTGGCACATGGCCCTCTCTGCCAGCAACGAAGCACAGTCTGGACACGCTGAATTGAATACTAAGGGCGCATCCAAAAGTCGATAACGCTACACCAAGCGGTATCGCGAAGCCCATCCAAGACGGCAAGACACGGTCTGCCCAAAGAACTGCCACTGCCGGCGCGCTTTTCATCTCCGACATTGTCAATGCTGACATGTACATCAGGTTCATAGATACATATAGAATGGTGATAATAGGTACCGCGATAAGGGTGCTTCGGAAAATATTCACTTCAGGTTTCTGAATCTCTTCGGTAACAATCGCGGCTGAGGTCCACCCGTCGTACGCCCAGAGACCGCTGTAGAAGGCCAGGGCAATATTGCCGGCCGACGTGGTTGTGCCGTGAAAAGGATTTTTAAGAAGTTCCACGTGGCCTGAACCCAGCCACCATATCCCACCGCAAATCACCACCATACAGGCGACTACTTTGCACACAGTGAATATGTTTTGCATTTTTACGTAGAGCTTGACGCTGATGAGATTAATATACGTTATCAAACCCAATGCTATGATCGCTATGAGCTTCTTCAACGTTTCCATAGAATCGTTGGACAGATTGCAAAGGTATCCGGAAAACGGCTGCACGCTGTACTCCGCGAAAGTCAATATGATCACTGCCACTTCCGCCGGCCGTAGCAGCATCACGTAGATCCAGGAACAGATAAACGCCGGTATCTGACCGGCGTAAGGGTGTAATGGTCCAAAGGCATCCATGAAATATGCATATTCGGCACCGGAACGTGGTACCACGGTACTCAGCTCGGCGAAGGCCAACGCGCCCAACAGGGACAATATACCACAGCTAATCCAAACGACCATGCAAAATCCCACAGACCCTGATCGCTCAAAAGCGCTGGTTGGTGCTACGAAAATACCGGAACCTGGACAATAGAAGTAACGAGATTGCAGTTAATAATAATAATTCAGCAGTATTCGGCGGAGTCAGTCACAATAGTAATTGACTAATGCTTTATGACGTGGATGACTGATTAATCTCGATTAACCTTTTCGATGTTTTTATTCGTACATAATTATTATGTTGATAGACAAAATATTTGTTGGTCTTTGTTGACAGGCCATTAATCTATTGATCGTTGAAAGAACATTTGGATCTGCAGACTATATGATGGAAAATTTTTCTTTATTAATATATTAATAAATTGTTAAAGATTTTTTATTAAGATTTGAATATTTACAAGCCAGATGATGTAATATTTCCTTTATTATAAATTAATAAGTTGAGAATTTTCAATGGAGTTTTAACATCGGGATAATCAGAATAAAATATTTGACAAACACGATGTTATTTAGTTGCGCCATTTCATTGCAATAATATTATATCAGATAATATAATTTGATCACAGATACAATATCACTGTAATTAATCCGTTTCTCTTGAATTGTGAATTCATGGAGACTCTAAAGTAGATAAAGAATAAGATTTAGCAATATGAGAGATAACACTTGAGAAATTTAAAGTTTACAAATCTAATTTACAAATATTTATCTGAGTTTAAATCAAATCTCTTAGTATTCTATCTATGCAACTGTTGACTTGTACGCATAGATAAAATTTCTTACTTTGTGATATAACTTATTTATTACTTTAAAAGAACATTATAATCTCATTTTTTTTTTAATTTTTTTAACACCCGGTATCTAAGACCGCGTGAGAAAGCATTCCGGACACCGTCAATCAACTGTTAAAATACAAGAGCTTCAATGTGTAAAGCGGTATCTTATTTGGGTCTGTACAATTATGTAATTAATATTAACTGCTCTCTTAAATTGCCGTCTTACGCCAAAGGCTACCATTACAATTCCGAGAATACTATAATTTCCGATATAATTTATTACTTATTGTGTTGTCTTAATGAAATATTGATAAATGGTTTTGCGATTATATTATCTACAAGCACTTTCCTAATGTATAATAGACATGAAATACATCTCGCCGCTCTATGATGAGTGATGATCAAAACAAAAATAATAAGAATATTTTATTGACACGGGAAAAAGTCGGGCAATGACTCTTTCTTCGTTTCTAAAGATGCACTGCTTTAAATTCGGAACTTACGGATCACGAAACGTAAAGGGATTAAAACGAATTGACAAATATATCCTTTGCGAAATTGAATTCTTTAATTTTCAAAAACAGAAAATTATTATCGTATTTCTAGATTCTGTTCTATTATATTAATTATATCATACGCTTACTTTATTATTTAGTATTTTAAATATGTTCACTCTCTCTCTCTTTCTTTCTTTTCTCATTGAGCGTTTAGTCAGTCTTCTCTCATTTTTTGTATAGAACAAACTAATTTTGATATAAGTATTTTGTGTTACAATTTTTAATCACGAAAAAAAGATTAGCTAAAAAAAAGAATATTTAAAATTTTTGGAGTGTTGTGGAAAAAATACATTCCAATTATATAATTTTATGACGCTGAGTAACATCTGTATAATGAATATGCAAAGAATTTATGCAAAGAATAATTTCAGAATGACGCATTTTCAGAATTATTTTTATCAGATAATTACTTTTGATATCTCTTAATTAACTTTTGACACAGATGTTCTTCAATTTGATCAAAACCGAATTCTTATCATTTTTACGCAATTCTTTTTACACTCGAGCAAATGTGATTACATTAATATACGATTACTACTTGATATACTATGAAAGTTGTTTCAATGTTTAATTATTCGTTATATCGCTGAACAATGCCGAATGAAAATAATTTTCGTGACTTGCAATAAGAGCGCGCATCGTGCGAATCTTTTTTTAGCACGATGCAGCTGATTTGAATCGCTGATCGCCTTCTTTGTGTTGCATTACGAATTTATCGTTTGAGCGCGATTGCGAATGGGAGTGTCAGAGATCGGGAATCCATGAAAACAAAAAGAATAATATGTCATGGATTTCCGCCTTTATCATTCATATGTGTTGCAATCCGCGTATTGCAATTCCACAATCTCGATCAAACTCAACATGAGATATCATGGCACAAGAACATGATGAACGCGCACTGCACGTGGGAATAAAACGTAAAATGCACGACGTTTAATTTATTAAATCTAAATTGCAGACATGAGATAAATTCTGATCGGAACACAATCGTGTTTATCGTGTTAATGATTGCATTTACAATTCGCAAGACGTTAGATCTTAATCTCACTCGTGTCTTACCTATCATTACCGCCAAAATGATGCTGACCGCGCTGAAGAGGCCCAGCTCTCTCTTCAGCTCGATTTTCCCGACCGTCTGTTCCTCGTTCGCCATTTTTTTACTTTCGTACTTTTTACGTCGAGACCGAGATGAGAAACGAGAGAAACGCGGAGCACGTTGCACCGATTCACCGACACTGTCAACAGTGATTCAAAATTCAATGACACATTGCATGTGGTTTGCCAGGCTCTCTGATCGTGGTGGCGGAGGAGGCGGCGGTGGTGGTCTTTATCTTCTCCTCTGAACGGCAATCGCGAGCTCGTCGACGGCGCTCCACGCGCACTGGTAGCGGGCTCGACCACGCGACTGAAGCTATTGGGTGGGTTTATCACTGCTACAGAGCTTCAAATCGGCTCTGGACTGGTAATGGATGTCGCGAATTCTTCTTTTTTCTTCACTGACGCGCTGATAAGGAGACACTTATCCTCGTCACAGACAGTCCGCTATCTTACTCGATCGTCGGTCTAGAGAAGATAAACCAGATTTTTAAAATCGGCATTGTACAGCGTTCAACGTTGCATCACCATCTGCCAACTGGCAATTATCACGTGAATAAAAACCGGGTTACGTTAAACGGTTTGTTTGCCCGAATTCTACGGGCGTGTTCTATTTAGGTAAATCGGAAAACATCTAATCAGCTAAATCGTCATCAAGGCTCTATCAGTGTGCAACCGATACCATTGCAACTGAGTGACAAATAGATAAGATAGCAATTTAATTTCGCCTTTTTGGTATAGAATCTTTATAATTGTATCACCCGACGACACGACAGTTACCATTTTTGGTGATTGGACTTGATACTAATATGTCACTATAAGGTCACATAGATCGGCGATGACGGCGCGTGTTTTACTTGAAAACTATGTCGATGAGTAAAGTAAATAATAAACAATAATTTTAAATATAATTTGAAATGTAATAAAAAAAAGAAATATATGTATATTTTAAAAAAATCTTATAGAACGATATTATAGAACGAATATATGTTGCTTTAAAAATCTTCAAATACAACAGATGATTATTTTTTGAAGAGTGAAGAATGAACTAACTCTTTCCAATTTCCGTAAAAGATTGCTGACTTACCGATATTCAATGTCGTGCCAAACATTAGTAATGTTTCAAGTAATTTAGCGTAGCACTTTGTCACACATTCTTTCAATGTATTTTTTTGCCAACTAAAGCAAAATATACAAGTATGTCATATCCTGAGTAGACAATTTCCACGTTATAAACATATTTAACCTGAACTAAGAACTTGTGCCAGGTATTAAAAGCTAATAAATACATTTATTAGATACTTAAATTTTTAATATTCGCTTGAATGTATTTTAAATGTATTCAGAACGTTGACAAAATTGAAGATTCAATTGTTGATTTTTCAAAACTATATTTTTATAAAACAATACTTGACTGGAAATTACTGGTAACCGTTGTACAGAGAAGAATTATACAGAAAGAATTGGGAGTAATACACGGAGAGAAAGATTGCTTCATAAGTTGAAACTACCATTATATTTTAAGTGAATAATCGTTGTGTCTCATGATGTTAGAAGTTAGAACTACTACGTCCCATATACATGGAGTTATCGCTATATTTTTATTTTATAAGTTACACAATCCTGGAATATCAAAGTTACGTGATGGAATTACGTCTGCAAACGTTATTTTTTTATCTTGGCGAAATTATCTCAATTCCGGTTGAAATATACTTAATTTAAGATAACAATTTGATTAAAATCTAATCGGTTGAATCTTGAGATATAAACATTCTGATTGTGAGACGAATCAAATCACTTATGCGACATTATATCGGTCGCATTTGATAGCGATAATTTAGTTTTGATATAATTTCTGCATTCTTAATAAAAAAAAATAAAAGGTTTACTAAACTTATTTTAACATATTAGTTCTTTGCATTTTATTCAATCTATTCAATGTATGTGATATAAATTGAATATTGTAAAGCGAAAAGCATAGCTATCCGTAAGATTTTAATGTAATAATAAATTAATTAATTCATTATAATAACATTAATATACTAAAATTTAAATAATAAAAAAATTGGCTTTAAAAGTGAAACGTTACTAATTTTTTAATTTTTATGTTCAAATTTTAATTCGAAAAGTTTTTAATTAATTATTAATATTATTATTAATTTAGCGAAGCGAGCTTAAAGACCATTTTAACGCGAACACTATATATTAATATAAATATAAATATATGAATAAAAAAAATAACGTTACTGAAACAATATTAATATAGAAACGCTTTCAATTTTTGTAATTTTATTTTCAGAAGTAAAAAAACTTCTTAGAAGCTTGTAAGTGTAAATCTGAGAAATGTTGGTATTGAAATTGTTATTTTAATTAAACAATAATTCCTGATAAGCACGTCTAATAGGAATCTAATCAAAAGCACTTTTTATTGGCTAATTCAATGAATGTTTCTCAGTCATTAGTGCCGCAATTTCTACTATACCAGGCTACACTTGGAGTCTGTTCTTTTTCGCTGTACTGCTGCACCAGTGCACGAAGTTAAAATGAAACAAACATACTTTCTCTCGTTCTAACTTCGCGCACTGGTGCAGCAGTGGAGCGAAAAAGAACAGATCCCTGTGTAGTCAGTGTTGAGTTAGGTGAGGTTGGGTCATATAATCGGCACGTGCAACGTGCAACGCTGTGTTCGAGTATGCTGAAGAGATCTGTAGATTCGTGCAAGCGTATGTATCTCTGTTTACTATAGATTTGAGTAAATAGAAAATGAATGACGCGGACGGGAGAATGTCGAACGAGGAGGAGAACGAATTCTATTTCGAGTCCGATCATTTGGCACTGAAGGGCAACAAGGATTACAGTGCTTTCTTGAAAACAATAGTTATCCTTGAAGCTCAAAGAGTTCAAGCCATAGAAGATCTGGACAAGCTTATGTCCGTGCGTGCCGCGGCGTTGAAGGATCCGATATCGTTCGTGGCACAGCTGCAAAACGGTGATCTGCCGGAGCTGCCTGGTCCGCAGAAGGTAGCAGAGATTCCCTATGTGGATTGGTCGCAATACAATGTTCCATTGCCAGATGTACGCATGAGGCCGCAAACTCGACACGGACACGTGCTGCCTCAAATGCAAATCAAAACTGAACAGGATAATGGAAAGGTATGTATCGACACATTGTGTGCACTTGCAAAGAGACTCTGCATTTAATTGTTTTATTTACATAGATTTTAGTCAGAGGTCGTGCTTTCGATGAGAGTAAACCTGAAACTTTCAATCAGCTGTGGACAGTGGAGGAGCAGAGGCGACTGGAGGAACTTTTAATCGAGTATCCACCGGAAGAAGTAGAAATGAGACGTTGGACCAAGATAGCAAATGCATTAGGTATACATTAGTGACTCAGTGAAAAATAATTGAGAAGACACCAAATCGATGTCAATCAACATCGATATCTCTTTGATCAATTATTTCTTAATGGAAACGTATGTTATTTTGCAAACAAAATGTTAAGACTACTTGTTTTTGTAGGAAACCGAACGCCTAAGCAAGTATCCAGCAGAGTTCAAAAGTATTTTATTAAGCTTTCAAGAGCAGGTTTACCTATACCAGGCAGAGGACCTAAACTAAAACTGGATGTCAAGAGAAGTTTAACTCATAAACAGCGTAATAATCACTTCCTATTTAAACGTTCGACTTTCTTTCCACATCAAGAAATTGCCCTTAATTCATCAGATGAAAGTAAGGAACAACCTGTAGTAGAGGAATCTGTAAGTTTTACACTGTACATATATTATTGTTTTATATAAAATATTAGATATTGAAAAGTTGTTAATAATATTTAATTGTTAATATTACTTCTCCAGGAGGACGATACGCCAAACGGAGGAAGTGATGATAATCCCGAGTTAAGGCAAATAAATTTATTACGCCAAGTAAAGAGTGAAAAGGAACAGGAATCTCCTGCATATAAACATGTTGGATACAAAGTACGTACTATTCTTTTTATATAACTATTGATACATATAAAACTATTGCTTATCAATAATATTTGCTGACAGTGTACAGTGTGTGGTGAGGAACCCTTAAAAGGTACCAGATGGCATTGTGCAGAATGTCTTAGTGGAATTGATCTATGTGGTGATTGTGCAGTAGCACAATTGGAAACAGAAAATCCCTCACATGATCCATCCCACAGACTAATTCCTATAAAACCACCAATTTGTACCAAAAGTTATGATTTAGATTATTTACCACAAAATTTTAGTAATTCTTCCTATAATTATCTTGATCCAAATTTCCTGCCTGAATAATCCAAACAGAATTACAAATAAAATACAATGTATAATATAATTTTGTACAACGAATTTATTAAAAAATAATATTCATACAGTGCATTCAGAGTTGCTAGTTGACGAATATTTTAGACGAATCTTCGTTTGAAATTGTTTAAATCTTCCATTTTTTATACTATCGCGAATGACATTGAAGAATTGAAGATAACAATGGGTATTGTGTCTGAAACCACAAATAATTCTTAATATACGAGATTGATTAAATATGGCTTGTATGAAATATACTTATAAATACGTACATAACTAAAAGTACTAAAGCAAGCATTTCCTTGGTATGATGCAAATGATGGATATATGCTCTGGAATGATTTTGACATGCAAGACATTTGCATTTTTTACAAATAGGGGAAAAGTCATCTGCATATCTAGAAAAAAAATAGGTGTAAAGATAGCATCATGTTTGTATAATTTATACAACATGTGTTTACTTGAAATATGAATGTCTTGTTTTTTTTATCTTACCTCTTTTCCGCTATTGACAATGCGTATTGATTATTCTCACAAGAATCATGATCGCACATAAAAGTCAAAGCTTGTGATTGTTCTGCAGTAACGTAAGGATAAGATGAATCGAATATATCTACTCCTAATTCAATGAGATCCAATATAGTGGCTGGGTTCCAACAACTCATTGATACTCTTAGTTTATCAGTGGGTAGCAGATTCTATAAAACGTTACAGCACATTAAAGTACTATAAATTGCATAAATTTTTAAATTTGGAAGCAATACTTACGATAGTATGTCGTACCACTTGTTTAATTTGTTCTGACGAAATATTCTGTACACTTGGCCCATTATTATGCAGTCCATCTATTACAAATCCTGCCAAAGGCTTATCTTTTAGATACTCTATGGATTCTTCCCTAGCTTGTAAATTATAACCACCTTCCACTGATCCCAGTATTCCCTTCGATTTCAAAGCATCTGAGCGTAAATGGATATCTAAACATTGTTCTAATAAAATTTTACTGCGAGACACTGCTTTCGACACTCTCTTCCCACTACTATTAATATTTGTATCTCCATCACATAAAGCAACATACAGATCTGGTTTATAAGCCTGCACAAGTTCCATATATTTATTAGCCGAAAGACTAATTCTTCCTGTTCTGGACCAGACAGAAATAGAATCTAATTGTTGAAAGCCAGAGTTGGTGGTATATGCAGGATCATGTATTGATAAAAAATTTATATATTCCTACAACAAAGCTCTTTAATAACAATACAATGCAGATATGTACCAATAATTTTGTTTCTCCCATACCTTCATACCAACAAAATCGGCAAATGAAGTATTCAACTCTTTAATAACATCTGCCATTAATATGGTCGAGGAAAGCGAGATGGACAACAGTTGATCCTCCATTGTTACAGTTTTAAAGATATCCTTTGTCAAATGTGGTACACTGCCGCCCTAAAAATTATGCTGATGTAAATAAATTATATATAATTATGAGAGAGAATTATTCATACCTTTGTGTAAATAAGAAGTAAAGGAGTTTCGAAAGAAACATTTGGTAATCTTTCAAATCCATTCAATGTACCAATTCGTGCAGCACAACGTGCTACAGAGTCAGTGAAAAATTTCATTGTTTTATGATCATTTATTTTATTATCTTTCAATAGATTCTTTTCACTAAATAACAGCTGACGAATGCTACGTAACAAATATAAAAATGTTTTAATTTTCACTATAATGCATTTATGGATTAATTCTATATATACATATCTATATATTTAATCAATTTTTTATTTAATCTAAATGATGAAGGCAATTATTTATAGAAAGGTATACAAATTAATTTTATTTGACACGTCTTGAATATAACCTCAACACAATATTCGAATTGTGCGATGTAAATATTAAACATTAACACAATGAATTAATTAATTTCTTTAATAAGTGTGATAGAGTATCGATTATAATTATTAACTTTGAAAAATAAAATAAAAAATTTGGAGATATCTATGAGCAAAAAATCCGAAATATACCCGTTAAGGTTAAGGTAAAAAATTGGTTCCCAGCTCCTAGACAATACGGAACTGATACGACCATCAATTCAAAGATTAAAAAGGTGATACAAAAACTTAAAGTTGCATCAGCAACTCTTTCAAAAAATATCTTTGGGACGAAACACGTCCAAATACGTTCGATACCAGTTTGCGACTTGAAATATAACCGTATTTTACGTGCAACCGGTGCAACCAGAGTGAAACCAGAAAGAAACCTGAGAGCGGCCATACCGGCCTTTTTCATGGGACCGATCAAGAAGACTAGAGCACAGTATATGTATAACCAGTAGCGGCACTC
>VBVR01000429.1:0-50980 GCA_011638315.1 Tetramorium parvispinum | reverse complement strand
AAAGTAGATCGATTTTGTTTTATTATAGAGGATTAGATGAAATCCAAATGTTTCCGCAGATTATATTTAAATGCATTTGAATCCAATATGTCAGTAAGAGATAGGGTCTATATTTGGGGACCAAGCCGTCCTAATATAATTTTAGGCAAGTTTTTGTAATATTGTATATTTATTATTCCTGATGCAACTGTTTACCGGTTTAATTTATTCTGTCATAATGTTTTCAATTTAGCATTTGTTTCATTTTTGAAACAACTTGGAGGTTTTATCTCGGCAAGATAAGTACTGTTATCCAGGATACGCACAAATTATTCCGAATTAATTTCTAACTTATATAGCCTTTTAAGTGATTATACGTATTTTTGAGATATATTCTCAAAAATCAGGGTATATTGTACTTATTTTACGTAATTTTTTAAAAGACTCGATATCAATTCATAGTTGGAATACCTCTTCTTGTCAATTCTTATAAATGTGACGTACGATCATTCAAATTGCTATTGCAATTTACGCTGCAAATAACCGGTTAACTATATGTATATATGTATTTTTCGTGACGAAAGGAAATCTAAATTGAATGTAAATTTGCTTACTGTCTAATCATTTATTATGTTATGTTTTACAATGCAATAATTATGAATTTATATTAATTTAATTTTAAGTATCATATTTTATCCGATTAGAATGTCAGGTATATGTATATCAAAGCGCCATGCAGATGTGATATAAAAAGGTAACTTTAAAGGGAAACCTTAGGCCTAGTTTGAGTTAATATTTATTATTATAGACATGTTATTTAAAAAGATTGGAGAAATTATTGGAGTTAATCAATGTTATGGTATAGCTAAGTTTATTTTAATAATCAATTTATCGAGATACAGTAGTAGCTTTGAATTTAAAAGCCAGTGTACGATGCATTTAAATAATTTCATGATTAGCATAATGATTATATATATATATATATATATATTAAAAAACATGATTACGATTCGTTGATCATGGTATATATGTATATGTGTACGTGGCGAGATTACTATTTTCGAATGTTACAAAGCCTTTCTTTCGATATCTTCTCCAGCCTGTACATATACAAGCTCAGGAATCTCTACTCCTCGAGACTGCATAAATGTTAAAGAGACATAGATATAATTATTCAGCGTATTTGTTTCGCGACGCACTTGTGGATAATATTTATTTTCGATGATGTATAAATGCGATAGTCGTCTCTGGAGGGGAAATTCAATTGTGAGACATGTATTTCAATAAATGACCTATGCAAGCGAGTTGCCGACATTTCGTTTCACGCTTCTGCGAAATGCACCGATCGGACATTTCCTGCGGAGCACGTCAGCCTAGCATTGCAGATGCATTCTTGTAATTGAACGCAGCAGTTCGTTGTGTACAAACCACAAACGGTACTGCATCACGTATGGTCCGATGTTAATAAAGTCCTCTTGGCCGCTACATATACAATTGACTGTGCTCTGTTTGCATATATTCCAGCAAATTGTATTGCGACGTTACTCTATTCCTCACGTGTGTATTGGCAATCGCGTTCCACTTCAAGGTGCTCGCTCTGTAATCCATTTTTACCTCGCACACAGAAATTTGAAATTAATTTTACATTAGGCAAATCGATCTTACGCGACACGTCGTGTCACTTTTCATTGCTTGAAATAATTTATCGGATACGACTCATTTTTCCCATCATTTATCCCATCACACAATGCAAAAGTACGTATCGTGGCCAAAAAAACAGGGTAGATTGAAGATTTAATTGCAATAATGAGGATTCTAATAGATCCGTGAAAACGAGTCGTGAATTCCGCGATTTAAACTAAGTACGGACATTTGTTACGTGCAATTTGCGGTTTCATTAAACATAAAGGGTGCATCAAGAGAAAGGTAGTCTCGTCAAGGTTTTCTAGTACCGCAATGAAGCCGCGTCTTGCGCGGCTTTACGTCAGATTTATTGCGCGCTTTCTATAGCAACGCAATCTTGCTCGTCTCTCGTGTATTTTCGCGCCGTCTTCCGCCGATAATCGATCGACGAAAAGCCGACGAATTAATATAGTTTCACGAGATGCCCGATATATCGAACCGTGCTAGGCTGTTGTTAGGTCTAACGTTCATGCACGGACCAAAATTGGAGGTAAATTAGCTGACCCTCGATTAACCGTTATACCGATCTTATTTGCCAATTACACGAAATTACATTGGTGGAATTTGATGAAAGGACTGATCACGAAGTAGAACTATTTATGAGCGATAGATGGTGTGTTTAAACGACGAGCAGAATTAATTAACCTAAGTGGAGCTGCGGGAATTGACTAATCGATTATCTTACAGAGTGCTCCCGTTTTGTATGTACATATTGTGCAGAATCAGCAATATATATACTTTCCATACACAATACGTTACTGAATAAACTTCGCAGCCATTATTTACACTTTGGAGATGTATTTTTATTATTTTATTGACATATATGTCTATTTTACTTGTTGAAAAAAATATCTGAATAAAATATCAGTAATTTTTACAATATTGAAATTGAAGAATAAATATTTTTTCACGAGAGAGAGAGAGAGAGAGAGAGAGAGAAGATTACATGTTAAAAAAGGAAATTAAAGACAAGACTTTCTTCGCACTTAATTTTGAATAGTTTTTATAGTTTTTGTACCAAAAATTGACTTTAGTTCTTAGACTATACAAAATTTTGAGAAAACGAGAAAGCAGCTTATGAAAAGATAACAACCACTTAAATTGCTAAGAGAATATTCAATCCAAATTAATTAAGGAATGCTATAAATATGCAAGTCTATCAGTTTCGAATATTAAATATTAAATTTTAACAAGTTTAACATTTTTAAAAATAAATTCTTGTATTAGTTTCTAATAACGGTGGAATATTCGCGTAAAATTCAATTGTTCCTGTCGATGAATTACAAGTTCCGCCGACATTTCGCATTAATTTTACGGTTGTCATTTCTACGCCGTTTCTATTGTCGCCGAATCAATAGTCGTTAAAAGTATGCCGGTAACTGGCGATGTACGTTTTTGGAAAATAAATGACCGGTGAAAGTGCAACAGGCGAGTTAAAGAATCTAACGGAGGTGTGGTCAACGATTTTAAGAGCCATTGATGAGAGCCGAAAGAGCTAATAAAGCCTTCTCTCTTTCTCTCTTTCGTTCTTCTCAAGTTTGTAACGTCTATCTTACATATGATAATTTGTAGCTGTGTCAGAACTGAAAATCGTCTGCTTGGCAATCATTAAGTCATCGTGCGCGACGCATTTAACCGAATTTATAAATCTGCAGATAAATTATTGATTTTCACTTGGATTGCTATTTTTATGCACGTGTATAGAGAGAAAAGTTGCTTTCGAAATTAGGTCAGAGGATGATTGTTTTATTAAATATAATAGCTCTAATTATTACCTTTCCATTAACAACAATAGACAATTTAACATATAATTGTTATAATTATATATAATGTGTGTGCTAACGTTTACCGATTATTCCGCGTTTATTACTTAAAATTATTTAGATCGCGTTGTTCCGCAAATGCTCCGTGCTATAATGCTATCGAAAATTTCACGCAACGATGATCAGCTGGCGATTAATGCGGAAATCGCTTTCGTTTCTTCCGGTATGACCTACTTTGCGTACGCAGGAATGTCTGGGGAAGTGTTTTAGATTTTCGTCGTCCCGAGTAGCGCGACGTATCGGATCGCCCACCTGTAAAATCAAAAACCGGTTTTGTTCATTACGTCGCCCTCTTGCACGCGTCTCCTTTAGTAAGAGTTCATGCCCATACGGGCGGTATGTCCGGCACAAATCGATAGTCATCCTTTGTACGACGAATGAATATTCGTCCGCTGAACTTGAACTGAATCTTCAGCGATGCTAATTTTGAAGATATTCAAAAATGTCCAACTGATTTTTATAGACATAGCTAAAATATTATTATGAGAGGAGGTTAAAACTAAATTTAAATTTTGTTTAATAATTTAAATCTTTTATCTTTTAATTATTAAATACGTATAAGTATATAAAACATCAGTAGTTTTTTAATATTAAATTAGAGAAGAGTGCGCTGTTTTATCTTTTTGATTTTATATCTTAACATATCTGAGTTTTCAATATTATGTAACTTGAGACAATATTTAATGTTTTTTAACTTGGAATAATGACTGATCTTTTAACTTTTTATATTGCAACATAGAAGATCTTTTTCTTTCTCTCTTTCTCTCTCTTCTTCTTTTTTCCTCATTTATTTAAATATTAGATTATTTTATTAAAAATAAAAAGCTTCGTCTAACGATACAGTGAAAATTTATACGAAATGACGAAGAGTTATGTACGAGGGTTGACCGTGGAGAGGGTTAAAGATCGATTTGCGTCGTGCGGTGAGCAGCATCACTATTTCGATTTCACGGGAGTAGAGAAGGATGTTGCGAAGAATACGAATTACTCGTGGCAAAATAAATCGACGGGACTTCGAGAGATTTCGCAAAGCGTGACTCGCGTATTAAGGAAGATCATGTGTTCGAAAGCGAAGTTCGAGCACGACGGAATATAGATAGAATGCTCGATCATTTCTGCTCCATTAGTCGATCAGTGTCACGCGTCGAAAACACGCGGGTAAACAGGAAGATTACTTTTGTGCCGCGATAATTCCGGGCCAAAATTCGCAAGATGTGTTTCTCAGCGGGGGCCGAAAACGAAACGAGATATTGCATCTGGAAATGGAAGAAAACGTGCGCGTAATATTTCATCTTCGTAGCGACTAGAGGCAAACGAAATATATTTTGCTTGCTCTCGAGCCGTTTCTCACGTGGTTAACATTTTGCTGTAATAAACCTCTTGTCAATTATACATGCACCTCACGTTTTGTAATGATAAACCGGTACCTCTCGCTACTCGGATAAACGTATGTAAAATGTTGCTATCTTAATAGAATATCGGCGTTAAAATATCTTTTTTTTAAAGCAATATTAAATTAAATAGAGAGATAGAATATATTCACGGATAGAATATGCATATATCTCTCGCCCGCGGGAAACTTGCCCTGTGGGCTCTGGATAAATAGCAATTTATTAACTTCCATTAAAGTTAAATTTGCCTAATGGATAAAGGCTTATAAACTTGATTCTTGCCTGAGATTTCGCCCATAATTTCGTTTCCTCTGGCGATGGTAATGGCGATGTATAAAAGTAAAATCCATATACGCATCGGCATGGTTTATATGAGCGTATCTATTTCTGGTTACCGATATATTCTACATTTATGTACGGAGCATATCACAAATCTCTGCTATTCTTCTGGCGGACGATACTCTGAGATCAGTATTCATAACGATGACTTAGAAAGCGGACAGCCGTGTAGCGTGAATGCGATACGTGACCGATACGTCATTAATCATCATCTACGTCTGTAGCTCGTGTTTCCTATTCTTAATTACTCTGTGCATTTCCAGCTTCGAGGTACAAATTCTCACGAAATCGATGAGATCTAATCTCACCATGCGATAGACGTTAATAAACATTTGTCAACTTGTACTTATTACGAACGTTCATATTGAAATATTGGCTATTATTTATAGTTATGTTTGTAATCATTATATTTATATATTGTACGTAGGATTAAAAAAAAGTGGAAGGAACTGTCGAATTCTAAATTGCACGAAGAAAAATGTTTTGCATTATGAACCAAAAGTTTTGTTGATATATACCCAAGAAAATTATTTAATTCTTGTAAACAAATATGTTATTTGCTTATACCTTGTTAAAGCAACGTTTTGGTTTAGAGCACAAAACAGAACTGTTTAGAAAACAAAACTGTTTTGTTTTCTAAATCAAAACGATTTAACAAGATATAAGCAAATAACATATTTGTTTATAGCAACTGAACAATTTTCTTGGGTATATATCAACAAAACTTTTGGTTCATAATACAAAACATTTTTCTCAGTGTGAATACTAAATTGAACGGTAGAAGATGCTTAATTAATCCTGTTTAATTGTAAATTATAGTTGCATACCGCAATTTCATCTAACATAAAAAGAAACAGTGAGATACAGCGAGAGAATACTACAACTATCTGCATATGTTAGAATTTGCACTAGTTTGATGACTTGATTCTGCTTTTCATACAGAACAAATTAATTGCTGGTGTAAGCTGGGAGTTTGTTGCGGAGATGCCAACATAGCTTGGTTATCGAGCCTCTGGCAAGCAAGATATCGAGTTCGCAACAATTACCGTCCTTGCGTTAAAGTCCTGCGATATCATACTACTCCGCAACTCCCAGCGCGGAATGATGTTTGACATTTTCAGAGAGCGCGTATTCGACTTGTACTGCTACTCGAACTCCCTGCTTCGATATTCGCGGTAGGATCTACCTCCGAAAATGGAGGCTGTAGATAATGAATGCGAATGAATAGACATGAAGTCATATTTTTTATTAATACTTACATGAACACTCTTTCGCTCTTTATAATTAGGTTCCATCACGAATCTTTCCATCAACAATCAATTTTACATTGAAAAAGATTCTGGTTAGAAAAAATTTATAACGTTTGATCAATACTACACTGAAAAAGAATTCTGGTTAAAAACGGACGAATTAGAAAACTCTCGTAGGATTGATGAAATATTCAAATTATTATAATAGAAATTCTGGTTATTGTAAGGTACAAAGTATTGAGTTCTATTTTAATAACCTGAATTTCTATTATAATAACTAGAATATTTGATCAATCCTACGAGATTTTTCTGATTCGTCCGTTTTTAACCAGAATTCTTTTTCAGTATAAATTTTTTTTTTTAATTGTTTTGGGGCATGAGTAATTTGTTCTGTTAGTGTGCTAAAAAATAACACCAACAAGTATAATCAAATACGACGCTAAATTCGGATAGCTAGACCGACGATAACGACGACACGTAAAAGCGGGCATCGTAAAAGCATCCGTCGAGCTGGGAAAAGCACGCGGGCCGATCGTTAGGAAAGCGACTGACTGTAGACACACTGGCTTCGAAAGTGAGCCCTCGATCACGTTTCGTTCGACGCCGGTTCGCACGTAGACGCGCGCGTGGTCCGAGCTTTGTTTTCGTCCTCTTTTTTTCCGCTTCGATCTCAGCACGACGGACGATGCGGTCCGAATCGTCGACGACGCGACACGTTTCCGCAAGCGAATCCGTACTAGGCGAAGTCGTGCCCGATCCGAGGCGAATTCCCGACGTTATTGAAAGTCCCCTGAATTTCTCGCGTGAAAAATCTCGTTGGTTGCACGAGATGCACTTGTCGTTTAACGTTTCATGACGGTAGTTGGTTTACCTGGCTGCAGGCTGCAACGGTTAGTTTCCCGCGGGAGATTCCGTATAAATGCGACGTTATAAACGACAAAATTTTCCCGACAAACCAGAATCTCGTACAAACGTGTTGAGTGATAGAAAAATCTTTAAAATAAAAGTAAATCTTTCAAAAGAAAGAGAAAAAGAAAAAAAATAGAAAATAACGGATAATCTTTTGGGCATGACAGAAATGTAGTTTTGAATATCATATGGAAATCTGTATTATCAGATTTGTAATCATGTTCCATTGAAATGTATGCCGTTTACAAATTATTTTGTACTTTTCGTTAGATAAGCGGCTTATCAACGTAGCAGCTTTTCAAAAAAGAGAATACGATTTTTTAATTTTTATGTATATATATATATAAAACTTGTATGTTATAAAATATATTTAATATAATATTATCTAATTGCTGCTTACGTTCATTCATAGATAATAACAAGTTGATGCAAAGTCGCAATGCTACGTACAAGGGATAACTAGAGCAAGACTCTAGGATACGTAATTGCATCGATAAATAAGAGATACTTAATTCTACTTGATTCTCACATCAAAATAGCGACTTTGCTGTACTGCACTGAAAAAAATTCTGGTTAAAAACGGACGAATCAGAAAAATTTTGTAGGCGTGATCAAATATTCTGGTTATTATAAGTTACAAGGTATTGAGTTGTATTATTATAATCAGAATATTTGACCACGCTTACAAGATTTTCTGCTTCGTCTGTTTTTAAGCAGAATTTTTTTTCAATGCATCTTTCTGGCATCTATAACTCAGCTTTAGCTCGTTCTTTCTGTTTCTCTCTCACCCTCTCTCTCATACAAAACTCATTGATTTCCTGCATTCCGCCATTGTGAAACACCGCGGTTAACATCGAGAGAATCGTTAATCGTGATCGCGAATAGGAAAAGCCAATTTAAGCCGAGGGCAAAGGAGACCATACTTTCTCCACTGGCTTCCGCCGAGATAAAACGTGTCGCAAAAAGGAAATCGCTCGAATGATCCTTCGTAAAATGGCATCACGATCGATAGCGACGGGATAAGCGAGTGTCCCGTTCGGCGTGTCCCTCATTCGGGGGGAATCAGGCGTTTCGCCACGTGCTAGAGAGACGCGGCGACCGGCTAAGATCATTTTCTAAATTACATCGTGTTCATTAGCGACAAACGATACTGCATCGCGCGAATCGCCGCGTCAGCCGGCGTTAACATGTGTGTCCGGTGTCCACCGGTGTATTCCCACGTTCCCCGTCCTAATTCCGGCGCGCCTGAATTCCAAAGGTAAACAGACTAAACCGTTGGCTGTTGAAAGGATTTACATTTCTTTTAGAAAGGCGACACCACGGTTACAGGCCGCTTACGTGAATCGCGCGCCCAGGCAAATTTTCGCCGAGAGTTATACTCCACGACGCGCGTTTTCTCGCCAATTTTCCTTCCGGGTCCTTTCCACGAGCGAGTCGGCTCCTCGACGCGCGGAGTGATTTGCGCGAAGAAACCGAAGAGGTTTCCGCTTTTTCGTAGATACGACCGAAAATATTATCTACCGAATCGAGGTCGGTCACAGCGCTGTTTCCACATTTAATTTCCGGTACAAAGGTCACGCGTCAGGCAGAAGGCGCGACGAACCATTCGATTCGTTCCATGAGCAACGCGACAGTAGGGCAGACGGGAAATAAAAGAAGGGCGCGTCGAACGAGTAGAAAATTCGCGATTGGTTAACCTACTTTGCTAGAGTGAATCCAACTGTTCTAGAAATCTTTCTTGTGATTTTACGACAATCGCGGTTGAACTTCCGCGGCGATATTACGCGCTTCCGACTGCGCGGATTTCGAGTTTAGACAGTTTCCAAGGGAGCGGTCGTGAAAGTTAAAAATTACATTTCCAAGAAATTTAAGGCAGCTTTGAAGAGATAAAATGTTATCATTATATTAAAATCTTAAAATTAACAAAAATATATTGGCAGTTGATTATTTATAAATATAGTTGGTTGTTGATTGCCACACTCAGGATGATAAAATGTTCCTATCTTGGACAACACAATCGATCTTCCGACCCGTCCAAAGTTGAGATCTCGAATCGTGAATTTTCGTGAATTTTCGCTTCGCGAGTGCTGATTCCAACCGGGAGATGCGCGATCACGTATCTGCCTGCTGGTCCAGGAGGATTATGCACCTGTGGGGGTTGCGGCGGGGGGCAGGCGACTCGCGTCGTAGGACCGGCGAACGGCGCGTCTACCGCGTCGCGACACGGCAGAGAAGGGAGCGTGCGCGCGAGGGAGAGAGAGAGAGAGAGAGAGAGAGAGGAAGAGAGAGCGCGCGTGAAAGATACGTGGGGGCGAGAGAGAAATCGCGATTGGTTAAACCGCTCTCGGAAAAGCCCGCCTGGCTGCCCGACCGGCCGGCACTTCGCTCAGTTCTCCACTGCGCTCCGTGTGAAGCGGAGCTTTCGAGATATTTCCTTGCTCTCCCTCTCGCTCGCCGCGAGACCGCGCGGGATTGACCCTTCGATCGGGATCCCGTGCGAGTGCCAATCACGTCCGCCAGGAAATCGTGAAAGGACAGAGCAGCGGTATCCCGATCTAGCCACCTTCGAGAAGAGCCGGGGAAGGGCCAGACGAAAGGGTTGAAAGAAAGGACGACAATGTGCGAGAGGAAGCTGCTGCGAGTGCTCTAGGACGAGAGGACTTGAACTAACCGAGTGATACCGGACACCTTCGAAAAGGGCCTTTGCGGAAAAAAGTGCGATTCAACGTAATCACGGTGAATACTTTCATTATTGCATTATCATTATTAAGTTCTTGAACGATTTAGGAAATTGTCGAGATCAAATTTTCTAACTTTTTATTTCGTATGGAATTTTCTCTGCAACTTTGGAAACAGAAGAATTAAATAATTTTCGTCGGCGTCATATTGCTATTGATGAATATGATTGTCGAGATTGATAATCAGATTTTTTTTCTCGCATTACAAAACAGCATAAGCAAATATTGTAATTTTTCAGTGAATGTTTTTTGTGAAAATATCGCAAAAAAATGATTCATGTAGAAAATGTGTTCTGATAAATGTATATTCTCCATTACTTTTACTTTGCTATTTCGTTTTCGTGATTGAGATAATCCTTTGCGAAAATGTTTCTTTTCACGAAAGATGATTTACACAATAATCAACCGGATACGTTATCTGTTCTTGGAAATTCTCTTGAAAATTAGAGAACAAAGCTAAAGTAGACTGTATTACAAGTACAAAGTGGTCAAAGCAACGCAACGAAGCGCAGTCGGCGCTGGTAAACTTGCATGATGCTCTCTGTGTGCAGTTAAGGGATGATAGGGGCAAATTAAGGAAACCTCTGTGCACTATTCTGTTGCCTTGTCAAGACTATGCGCCCCTAATTTAAGCGCATGGCCGTATTCCCCTGAGCCTGAAGCTTAATGCTAAAGGCACTCAACGTTTATTCTCGGCAGATCTTTCGTTGAAATTTCAGTTGAAAATATAATCAGGTAGAGGATTACATGGTTAACCATCTATAATAATAGGATTATTCGGGTCACTCGCGTATCTTAACACGACATACTTATATGTCTCTAGCCCGCAGAATTAACAATTCTGTTGTCTATTTTTTGAATGTTAATTGCAAGAAGCTCCTTACTTCCAATTAATAATTATTGTAAAAATTTTAACTGAAAACTCTAATTATGCTAAATTGGCCAAAAACTTTGTTGCAAAAAGAACATTAAAACTAAAGCTTTATATTCTAAACAATGCTAATACTAGGTATTAGCTGTGCAATGCCTAACCGCAGATTTAATAAAGCAATATTCATTTGAGTAGGGAATCAATACGCTCGACTAACGAGGTTTCCGTTTAGATTTAAGGGTCCCTTAATCCCATCCGGCAAGTAGGTCACATCGTTTTCTCAAACTTTTATACATTTTACTCGGAGAAATGCGTCGTCCTCTGGGTAATGCCACGCTACTCTGTCTGCTGCTCCGCGAAGCTGTTCGATCCATTTCTTAATCCGGATTTTACGCTATTCATAGACTAACCGGCATAATCGATTCGTATCCGTTGTCGGATAAGGAGAAACTTTGACAGTATGCTTCCCTATGAATATTCGATGCCGATCTTATTAAATGAAGATGTTTAATATTGCCACACGCGGACATCAAAGCTTACAAACCGTTGTGTGCGTGTGTGTGTATGTATGTTTATATGTGCTGCAAATCATCGCGCTACCACGGCTCTTAATGAGCCTGAAGATCAATTTATTGCACGCGTGACTCGATAGCTTTTTCGTGACTCCATCGATTTTCGAGCGAAAATCCTAGAGCATCATCTCGATGGGAAAGCACTCGGAAAATTGAACAATGAGTCAATATTATCACGTAGTTTTATATTTATTCATTTTTCATTATTTCTCATCATATACGTATATAAAAAAATATATTTCGCCGACATTACGAAATTTTGTGCAGGATTTTTTCAAATTTCGATGTCAAATAATCATATAATATATAATTTATAAATAAAATACAATTGCACCAAACGGCAGTTAAACGGGTCGAATTAAATTGTAATAGACAG
The DNA here is from genome assembly GCA_011638315.1 of Tetramorium parvispinum. Lineage (NCBI taxonomy): Eukaryota > Metazoa > Arthropoda > Insecta > Hymenoptera > Formicidae > Tetramorium > Tetramorium parvispinum. The sequence continues at coordinate 39,049 of VBVR01000429.1, read as the reverse complement.
TTTTTGGCTTACCCGCGATATTAGAAGTTGCAGACTTGAAAATCAATATCCACGCGGATTTCTACTAAAAGAAGTGAAGGGTGTAAAATAAAAATTTTAATATGGGAGATCCGTTCTGCGCTAACATATTCGATGGTAAGTGCCTGATCGATAGAGCGATTTGCCGTTGTATCGTTCCCGCCGGGTGTTTTATGTATGACATTCGGCCAATAAGACAGTAGGGCTGCGGTATGGGCGTAGGAATGTAAAACGATGTAACTAGTTATGGAATTCCAGTCATCCTGCATTCAGACCGAAACACCACCCACGTTGCATTTCTAGATTTGCGGTTCCACTCGCCCGTGCATCCTTAATCGGTTCGGTTTGTGGGTCTATTGATTCCTGGCGTTAACCGGATCCCGAATTCAGAACGCGAAATCGCCGCTTGATTGGCATTAATCACGGCTGCGAAATGCATTCGCGTTGACTACAGTTCCCCGTCATTCGTTCGTACGTGGATACGGTCTATAATTATACCCGGTGCGATTTGTTCTTGAAACTGCTCTAGAATTCTTGCCAGTATAGCACAAAACTTGACGAAAGTCTAATCTTACTTAACATTAATTAAAGTTTGCAGTAAAAAGTTCAAGATGTCAAATTATTCAGAACATGAAAGATTAGATCACAAACTGTAAGATTAAAGCGATGTTAAATATGAAGAGAGTTGAGATGTTCACTGAACTTAATAAGAATTGACAACGTATAAGAGATTGAACTCTTAAATAAATCGAATCAAAAAGAGAAGGAAGAGTAAAGATTACATCAGCTATATAAAGAAGAAATGAAAGTATTTAATTACCTCTTAAGACAATTGACATCGAGAGCACATAAGCCACTTTGAGAGCAAGTCGTGCAGATATTGACAGAAGAATAATTGAAGTAACGTTTCAAATTTCTTAAGTATATATTTATATACTTTGGCTAAATAAAACCGTTATATACGTATCTCGAAACACGTACGATGTCTAGGAATTACCTGGAGGAACCCTGCATTAAGAGATACTGTTCCACTGCTAGTTTACACTCAGTTTAAGACTGCCTCTGCGTATCTACGTTGCGGTAGCGTTGGAAACTTTGCGCGCTCAAGTTCTTCGTCCGTAAGTGCCACCCAATCTCAGCGACGCGCCTCGGATCCGCAGTGCTTGTGTGCAAAGCAGCTTTTGCGCTTGTTTCCTCCTTACATACCCTGTGCATTGCCGAGAACGATCACGTCGCTAAACTGCCTCGCTAAACTCGGCGGGTCGGATCATACGCGCGGCACTACGGGGCGCGTTGTAGAAACCGCCTACCGAACTGGGTTGATCTACCCACCTTTTTTTCCCCGATCACTGCCGCAGCTGCTACAACGCCGCCGCTGCCACCCTTGTATCTGATCAGCTGGCTCCTCGTGCGCACGAAATTGCATCTGTTTCATCGGCATTCAGGAAGAGTGCCAAAGTTCGATCTCGCTCCGATCGTCTCGTGGGAAACCATTTCTCCTGCTCCTACCGAGGAATCCGTCCGCGCTCCTACGCTCACCCGCCATGCGGAGGATATGCAGTCGATCACATGGAATATCAAAAGGTCTACCGAACTCTCCCTCTGTGGCGAGAATTTTCAGGATTTTACGACGCGGTCGGCCGACATTTATACGGATATTCCTGCGACACGTTAACAATCCACGTTCGCGTTTTTCGACGTTGTTCCTCGTAAAACTGCCAGTCACAGTTAGGAGAACGAAATTGAAAATAGCGAAATGAATCGATTAAAATCAGTTAAATCACGCATGAAGATCTACAAGAGTTATAAATAATCAGCATTACAATTTTTCTATCGTAGAAATTGGAGTTTCATAAAAGATCTAAAATTTCGTACTTTCACAGCGATTCAGGGCATGTTAGGGAGGTCATATTATATTTCGGACATGTCAGGAGATTCGCCAGTACAAAAATTTATCAAGAGGAACGGTAGAGTCAGACATACGGATTTTAATGGAATTATAATGCGAGATTCGCTTAATTGCAAACGAGATTAATTAAATATCCACGCAGTTTTGCTAGAGGCGACGAAATACGAATTGCGCGTATGAAATTACATATATTTGTCCGCTTCATTAAACTTCTGCCTGTTATTTAAACGGGAAAGCGGAGCAGCAACGGTAGCCTGATAATGGCATTGTAATGTCGCCGTCGTCAAATATTCCATAAGCATTCGCGAAAATTTCCAGCGTGATATCGCCGCGCTTGTTCGGCTGCAGAATTATTTTAACTTTCGTCACTTTTCTCAAAGAGAGAGGGATTGTCTCGCATGGTGCATATTGCGCATTTTATTAGTCGGCTGTCTGGCGAATTCGAAATACGTTCGCTCAGCGCTTCAGTGAGGTCGGTTTGTGAATTTTAATTAAAAACTATGCGGTGTGATAAGATGATATAATGTAGCTCGCGTACCGTCGTAAAAATAAAAGAGGTGCGTTATTATTATTGACAATGCTACATTCACGCAGTCACGAACTTAATTACGTTTGATAAACTACGTGCGCAGCCCCTGCCCTTACATTCGCTATTATTATAACGCAGAGAAAATAGTGCTGGAAAAACATCTGAAGCGCAAGAAAATTTACTCTTCGTGTTTAGCTGTCACCGCCATTTATATTTGTGCGTGTAAACGTATATTTTTTCAGGTAACTTGACACTCGCTTTATTTTGTGTACAGCGATTATTTATGCCATCTGTTTCTCTCTTACTTGTAACTTTTCGATATACTGTAATTTAAAATCGATTTCTTGACAAACGGGATCCCTATTGCATAATTAGTATATTTCATTATAATATATTATTGCGGACGTCGAAGTCCCAATTATGTATTATCACGACTCCAAACTGTATCCTTCTCACGTTACCGCTATCACGGGGCTGTCAAAGTATATCCGAACTCGTTGCTACGTAAGTGCGCGTAATGTATCCCTACCCACACGCACGCTCGTACACACGCGCAACATACGTGTATACCGTCAAAGACTGTTCTGGGGTTTAATGTACGGTGTCCCATAAGGTGCATATATCTCCCTTTACAACCAGGAAGCGGGCACAGTCCCTTTACACCCGGCGGTATTCATAAATCCAACGAGGAGACTAAGGAGAAGGAGAAAAGAGGTGAATGCTTGGCCCGTCGTTGCCTCGTGTCTCTTTACGCGCGCCGCCGACTTGTCATCCTCGCATTTATTATCGTTCTCCGGTGATAACTCGCGGGCGTGGTGATCCTCGATATGAATTCGCTGTCGTCACCCGTCCGTGACGAGCGAGCAGCGAATCCCGCGGAGGGTGATACGGAGATTACGGCGCGTGAAACGCGATGCATCGCGCGTCGCGCCTCGCGGCGTTATCGGAGATCTCCCGGCGCCGATATGAGCCCCGATATGAAAATGCCGGTATATGCTGGCAACCTCGCCGTCGGGTGAAGTTTTTCGAGTCGCGGGATTATGCGATATCGGATTGTTAAGGGTTTTCTCATTTCTAGAAGCCGCGAGCGAACGATTGCTGTCATCGCGCCGTCGCGGACGATACGTCTTCGCCGACTTGCGTTGATTGCACCGCTGCACCTTCACGCTCCCGTTCTTCCGCGCTCGTGTAGGTATCGCGTGCCATTCGCTTGTTTGCACTGGCCTACTGTATTTGCATCCCACTTAATCAATCATGAGAATTTGTTTAACATAAAGAACTTGTTTAGTGGCGGATTTGTGACATCCATGAGATGATATTGTTATTTAAAAATTTGAAAAATGATCATTTTTCTCTTTTTCTCTCAATTATTTTTGTAGTAGTTACAATAAATGAGTAAATGAATAAGTCTCGGATTGTTTCGCATACGCTTCATCAGCAGATGCTGTATTTGATATTCCGTTCGTAGATCTTAATTCCGCTATTAGGGTATTACTACTCAATATAGAGTTCGCTTTTGACGTTTAAGCTCCTTAGACGTGAATGTAAAGCCGATCAGTTACTTTTATCAGTTTTGCATTTCGAACACGAGCTTATTATACTTGCTGTCACTTGCAACTATTTCATTTCGTAATTTTATTTTATGAAACTGAATTCTTTGCTGACATTTTAATAAACGACGATCCGCTCCGAACGAGTTAATAGATCGAGGTTATTATATAGATGTTCCCAACAGTCGCCGTTGTACTTTTTCTACAATTAATTATTCTGCAATGAATATTACTTTCGTTGTTAGCAAAATGAGCTTTCCAAACTCGTATTTGAGGATGATCAATGAATAAAGAAACAATTTCATCTTTATTATTCAAGTCGAGATCCAGTCCGCCGATATTCTCGCTTCACTCGAAGATGTAACTTTAGTCAATGGAGTTGGCAAATCGAAGCGGAGAAATTTATAGGGAACGAAGCCAATTATTTCACCGTATTTACATTCGTAAGCGAACGTGAATGCAGGGTTCAATCGCGATTGATTGGTACCCCGTAAAATATTAGTACTTTGTCATGGTCGAAATACGGGTTATATACGAGTGAAATTTTTTTTTCGTGAATGGCGGTAAATTTATTTTTCTATTATTTTGCGGTGGCTGCGAAAACTCGTGATTTTACCGCCGTTATTACTTAGAGACGGTTTCGTCTTCGCGAGGAATTCCAAACGCGATGAAACTCTTCACCCGTACTAAAGCTCCTCCTCGAGACTTTACGGATGGTACGCGGGACTTGAGAGCGAAGCTCAATTTTTCATTTAACCGAGCGGCGCCGTACATCCTCTTCTTCCTTCGGTTTTTCTTCCCCGCAAACGTGGCTACCGGTTTGCGCGAACATAATTTCGCGAGAGCTCCTGCGAATTGTTCGCCCGCCGAGTTTTCCGACTTCTCCCTTTAACAAGCCTGAGCTTTTCATGGGTATGTTCGCCGCGAGCGAAGCCGCTGCCGAAAGACAATACTGCGCCGAGAATAGTCGGCTTGCTGGAGAATATGAACGTAACTGTTACTTGTACGGGCCACAAACGGAAACTGCAATCTTCCTGCAATTCTTTATCCTGAAAGACGCATATTTGCGCGCGAATTCTCATATGATATGTTTTATCGCCTTATAAGATACCAATAAATGAATGCGTTCCGTATAAGAGATATTCCAAGTAATGCTTCTATATCAAAGCTGAGAAATAGCATTTTAAAATTCTTCCCCGAGAAAATATTGCAGTACACAAAGTTTATGCATTTTATATCGTGCAATGAAAGTATGATTTAGAAAAATAAATTTAGTTTTTTCAAAGAAAGTATAATAACTGCAAACGAAAAGTAAGATGGAATTAATATTAAAGACATATATTAGCCATTCTCGATGACCTCAGCTTCTGTAATATCGTGGAATGGCCACTTTAGACAGGAATTATGGCCAAGTTCGACGGGCGCGCTAAAAATTTCATCCAGCCACGAGTTGGAGTGACCTATTTCACAGCGACACGAAATGTTGGATCGGGGTAAAAAGTGTCTTACTGCGGGGAGATAACCACAGGGCGCGCGCGAGACAAAACAAGTTTAACTCTCGGCTACTATAGTTGAATTCGAGTGACGTAAGTGCGCTACACGATGCTAGCGCAATAAAACTGCCATTATATTTTACCCGCGAGTTCGTACGCAACTCCAACTCTCTTTTCCATTTTTTAGCGTTACAACGGATAGAGAACGGCTAGACAGTGTTGCAAATTTTTCTAGGTATTTTTACAATCTCCAGGTAGCGCATTTGACTATGTCATGCTGAAGAATTAAGTAGAATAGTAAACTGCAAAGAATTTAGAAGTTAGAATTTAGACTGCGAATATTTTTTGCAGTAATAAGTTAGCTAGTTAATTTTCTGAATCTGTATGCGTTTTTGAAGAGCAGCAGTTTTTATTTCAATAGAAATTATATCAGATATTTTAAATTACTTCAAAAATAAACGATAAATGTTTTAGATGTCTCTCTTTGTTGCAAGATGATGTTATAAGATAAATCATTATAACAAGTACCTCTGCATTTTAATAAATTCTGCGAATCGTATTTTAAAAGAATTCTTAAGGTATTATTGGGGTCCTTCACGTAATATCGATTTGGAAATTCATATAGTACATTTCATTGTTGAGAGAATACGTTGTCCTTGTCTCATTCGCTATTTGTCAATCCAATTAGTGTACTCAGCACACATAGTTCTAGTCGTTACCAGGAATTGATATTGATTACCCTAAAGATCTTTCGAGAGTAGCGGTATAACGGGTCAAGAGGCCATCAAGAATGCAGATCAATTTTCGGGACGAAGCGAGCCGGGCGTGTCGATAAAAATGAGAAGGCGCGTTGTGTCTCTCGCATTATTTATGGACTCGAAGTCCCTGGAAAAACTTTCGAATATTCGAGCCGGAGAGGAATTTTCTCATGTTTCGGTCTCAATATGTTCTATTTAACGACATCAATTCAGAAGTTGATGATTGGAAGATTAATGAATTTTTTATAATTATTAATTTGCCTTCGAATTCTTAGATCTCATGTATTCTTAAAAATTTCGAACACAGAACACAGTTTAAATGGGTTATTTACCATAACAAAACTTGATTATGTTTCCGGATGTTGTTGATACAACGAAATTTCAATACTGCAAACTCAATTTGCTGTTTCGAGTTTGTTGAGATTGCATTTATATTCTACACTTTTATACGTTGCAGCTTCAGCTTTAAACGAATTCTCATGAAAATGAGAAATTCTAATTCTCACATATTATTATGCATTTCTTACTAATAATTTCATCTTCTATATTTATCATGATATTGATATTTCATATTGATACTTAATTTCAATTAAGTCGATAGGACCATCGTAATTAGATAGAGGAAACTACTTTATTGCAATTTTGATGGACAGAAGCAAAATAATTCTTAAGTGGTTAGATAGCGACGTTCGCGACAATTAAGTTTTCCTCAAATCTAATATCTTAATTTTCAGTTAACGCGCCTATTCAATTTTCGCGACAGGATAGAGTGGGAGACGTGCGGTAACGTGGCTTCTTCATTACGGATTATCGATCCTACACTCGTTAAGGTGACATTAGATTATCGTTAAGTACTCGAGCACTTAATTATTTCACGAACTTCCCATCATGTTACGTGCAGAAACGAGCCCTGCAATATTTGCTATTACTCATCACGGGCAACATTCTCGAGCTAAGTATAGCAAAATTGAGTGTAATGCGCCTTACGAATGTGATGGACAGGAAACAAAGAAATTGGGACATTAATTAATTAATTAAATATTATATCGCATGTGCGAAAGTTTATAATTTAAATCATATTAAAAATTTTCTACATTAAAAAGCTAACTATTTGAATAACAATATATTAATAAATTTCATAAATTATTGTTTGAAATTAATTGATCAAGATTAACTGGTTAAGAAAATGCCATAAATTCTTATAAAAAATGTAATATAAATATATCTTTTGCATAATATATTTTTTATTTTTATGTATTTCATTTTAATACGGCTACATGGTCTTCTAACGTAATTAACGTCTTCTTTATTGTAATTTGAATGTTTTATTTCTAACGTCAGTTTTTTTCGAGTATTGGAATAATAATATCTCTTTAATATCTATAATCTCTATAATATTTAGATTATTAATTAATCTGAAACACGGTGTTTTAAGTCGTTCAAATATTCAGCATGTACGGTGATTATCTGTCAAAAATAAGTAGGTAATAGATCCTAACGGTTTGGACGTCGTGGGCGGATCGTAAAAGTGCCTAGGTGCCTGTATATTGCGATTTAACATCAATAAGTGCGCTCGAAGAAGACATTTGTTGTCACAGCGTCGTATAATACGAACTGTTGCAGCATTGTCTTCCGACAAGACATATTTGAAACTTCAGCTTCTCTTATTTCTAAATAAATCAAATCATTTCTATACAATTATGAAATAAAGCGTTAAGTATATAGTCACATACTGTGCATAGTCAACTTGAATTAACGCTTCAATTACCGCGACATATGAAACATCTAGAATTACAATTGATTGATGTATATAAAGACTTTTATTTTTATTAATAATTTTTTTATTTTTCATATCAATTGAATGGAAAAAATTGCATATCACATTAGCTGCAAATAGAGAAGAAAACGTTTATTCATATTGCAAAATGCTCTGCATGAGAATTATATTTTTAATTTTTCCGTAATTGTTTTAAAACATTATATCTAAGAATTATAAGAAGTCGCAATATTCTTCGCAACGATTTAATTTGCTTTTCTTAATTATTAAAATAATAATTATTGATTATTATTAAATTTTTTATTTATTATATAATGTCACACGATTTCATTCATCTTTGTAGAAAGTATAAATATAAGAGTAGGAACAATAAATTAATTCACATTAATAATTTCTTTTAATTAAGGTGAATTTTATTCTTTAAGACATTTTATACAAAATAAAATTAATCAATGTGAAGCATGGAAAGAAAAAAGTGTATTAATACGTAGATACTACTTTGTTTTCTTTTCTTTCTTTCTTTAAAATGTACTTTTAACAGAATTTGATCTGCGTTTGATCTCTCTACGTCATTTAAAAATTAAATTTTATATAAATTGACGTAAAGGAGCGGAAGCAATAGTGACAGATTTTTTAAATATGCATTTAACACGTGTAAATGAAAAGTGGACAAGAAATATTTCATATTTATGTAGAATATATTTTCTGCAACTAATTCATGTAATAAAAAGCGGTTCACATTTCCGAATCCACAATGCCCGTGCATTCACTTGAAAAATCGTCATTTTTACATGCTTATTTGCACGAACGATAGATATTTGATGTCGTGCGTAAATATTCGTAATGTTATGCAATTGGCATACACGTACGTGGACGTATGCTGGCATACAAAACGAACTACATTAATGCTCCTGTTCACGGACGATCGCGCATAACGATGTGATCTGTGCAGGTCGAAACAATAAGCCCGATTGTGTGCTAGAGTAGCACATAAAATTAACGAAGACAGGTGTTTCGCACATTCGAAATTTAAATTTCATATCGGGACTCAGACAAACGTCCGACAATAATTCACATTGACGCGCGCATCGCGATTTGTAACGCCCTGTCATACTGAATTAATACATCAAAGATAGAAGTTGACAAAGAGGCTTACAGCAGAATAATTTTAATACTACACACGTACGTAGACGATCGATTTATGATACAAGACCAACAATTTCTCATTAAAGAAAGTAATTATTAACAATGCAGTCTGATGATTTCAACCGATTGATTGATATTAAGACATCGAATAACGATAATGTTTGCAGTTAGACAGACTTTTTAAGCTTTTGATGCGCGAAATACATGAAAGTTAAAAATCTCAAAATAATATGTTTATTGCGTGAGCTTTTGATAATAGCGGTATATTTTTTGATCGCAAAAAGATAGCGTGAAATTGTGACATAATTCTATGGTATCTAATAAAAGGAGAAATACATTTACATTTTTTTAACAAAATGGAGATTTATGTCACTTTATATATTACCATTAGACGTTAACTTGACATTTATCGCAATTTTATGTGCCCACTATTTTCTCCCTAGCGATATAACGACGCGATGAAATAAATTAGTGATAAATGCCTGTAACATCTATAAATTTTATTCTTGCTAATTAGAGAGAAATATACTACGTAATATATTAATTATCATCAACGGTAATTAATAACGATCCCATACATCGCCGCTTTCGCAATGTGCGAAGCAAAAGTCAATAATTAAAACACAATTCACCGTTTATATATCATTATGTAGATTACATTTTCAATTTACATTTTCATACGATTCTCACATAACTTCCGCTGTACTGCTGTACATTTTTGGAGCGCCATTAATTCCACCTTTATAGAAATACCAGCGTTTTCGTCTGATAACGAAATTCCAACTGAAAAGTATGACGCCGCGTATTCCAATTAAAGCTGCGCGAAGAAATAACTTAATTAGCGATCCGCGAACGCGACCCGCTGAATTTGCCGCTGGAGTAAAACGGAATCGGAATTGGCGCGTGGAATTTATTTCAAATACGTCGCGTCGATGCCGCTCACGGGAGTCCATATAACTTTCGTCGTTCCTTCAATCAGACGTCGGACCACCTAGAAAAGAATCGGAGAAATCCTCGGCACTGAAAGGAGCTAGAACATGTAAATCTTGACCCCTATTCGGAACTTGATTCCGACAGAAACACAGGAAATCATCGCAAACTGCGTGATTCGATATTTGATGATCTTGAAATAATAATTGAGTATTTTTGTTTTACAAATATTGAATATTTTTCTCTTTTATTGGCTTGTTAACGGTTGATTTGTTGTGCTACGATGACAAATACATGAGGGAGTTTTTATTATTTAATGGCTCACGCGATATCTTCTAATTTCTGCACATAAACGTACAATTTACGTTGTGACAAGTCTTAAATACGATTAGCAGAAAGCGTTTTATTACTGGTCGACGACGGAACTATTTCTTTTTCTCTCGTTTGCCGATTTGCCGCATCGCACTTTCGCGATTCATTTCACAGAGTGCCGTTGAAAACGATGAAAACGCATTGACTTCTTTTTTTTAAATCTCGTTAGGCTTTCGCCGATGAAATTGCATTAAAATCTCGTGCTCGTAAATAGCGCTTACACCGCCGCACCATCTCCCGCGTAACGTTTTTTCCCCCGCGCGTTTTTCGCGTCTGTATTTTTGAGGATTAAATTTGTTTCCACACGTGCAGTTTGCACGGACCATTTAAAATCGGTCAATACACTAGAATATTTAACAAACGATTGAGTCACGATGTTTTACCGAAATAACGAAAATGTATCCATTTGTTTATACATTTTCCCATTTTTGGTACAAAATTTTTCAAATTTTTTATTGCTTCTCTGTGTCTCGAATTTATACACGTTTGATTGTTTATTGTGTTTTGATAACATAAAATGCTTTGGTTAAATACCTCTGTCAGCGTCAGCGTTAGTGTGAATTAATATTTTTAAATAATTCTTGTACACTAGTATTTTTATTATCTTATATACACGAATTATTTAGTTACAGCATTAAAATACAGCATAGCGATAGATAATTTTACTCCGAAACGTTTGAAATCCAATATATTCAATCGTTGCGTTGAAATATCAATACGATTCAGAGAAAGTCTAGTTAAATCGAATTATTCATCTACAAACTGTATTGGATGGGGAAGGAGGGGAGGTATGTTTCGTTAAAACAATTATCATGTTATATAAATTAGTATCCATTCAGATTCGCTGGTTTATAATTGGTTAATTTCAAATGCATGTTGTTTGAATATTGTTCTATTTGTTATGCTTTGTAGTTCCATTTATGTAATATTTTCATCTATAAAATATAATTATAAAGGTATATGCACATTTTATATTAAAAAATTATATCAATAAAATTTTTAATATCGAAATTTATATGTCTACCAAATTGTCTGTTTTATAAAAAAAAACTTTTATAGAATAATATGAGGAAAAAATGGTGTATATATGTACCTTAAATTTTTTCATCTTCAAGAGGATGTGCGACCATTCTTTTGATTTTACATTATGCCTTTCTTTTTTCACCATCCAATCACGACCACATCGACTTCGGCGCCGACGAGCCAAAGAATTGATCTCAAAAACGATCGTGAGCCTCATCTCGACGTCCCGCCGGTGCGTGGTCCCAGCTCGTCAAGGACCGACAACTTTTTCTCGCTTTTGCGGACTTTTGTTGCTCGCGCCGCGCCAGCCTCTGCGTGAAAGATTCGTGGGACTGTAGATCGGTACGGTTTCGCATGAGCGCGCGTATCCCGTAAGTCGGGGCCCCGGTACGATGAAAATTTCATCGCACGCGAGAAGAGGAGAGGCGAGGTGGGCCCCAGCCCAGCGGCCTGCATACGTGATACGCCTTCGTAGTTAATATAGGCCGGTTGCATTTCGCGACGATGCGTGGCTCTCTCGTGACGCATTTTTGCGTCCGTTCGCCGGGGACCATTTTGACGCGTATGGAAAGTAGGGGTTTGTATAAAATAAGTGTAAAAGCGGATAAGTTTAAAATTAATTATGGCCAGAGATACCAAAAGCAGAATAAGTTGAATCAATTCAGTTTCTTTGTGAAATTCCAATTTCTCCAAAATTGCAATAAGAATACATGAAATAAGCATGAGTGGAATATTTCAGAGATCTCTCAACTCATTATTTTTATGTCACATTAGATTATCCAACAGCGAGGTGGATATAAATGAAGCGTAAACATTTTTAATCTGATTTTAATCCGATAGAATCGAATAAAATTGCACGCTCTTTCTGGTTAATACCTCTCTCTAAATCTTTCCATCGTTAAGACCGAGAAACGGAAGGTTTAAAATATGCTGCAAACTAAGCGCTGAAAAATGATTGCGTTTGAATGATGTCAGCGGAAATTCCTTGAATGTTATTCGCGCATTGAACGAGAGAAAATTCTTTGAAAGGAAGCTTAACCAGCAGACGAATGAATGCGTTTTCGCATTTTATAACGCGAGAAAAATTAGTAGCGGATAAGCGGTTTTAATTGTTCCGCCGCATCTCGATTAATTAGCGGCGCGATCGCCCGTATTTCATCCCGCGGGAAAACGTATCGCGAAAAATTAGCGATAAAAGCTTGGGAGGGCCGGGAGGTCTGGCGTTACTTTGCACGGTAAGCGGGTCACACGGTCGGGCGTTAAGCGCGGCTGGTGGAATGTGGCGAGGGAATTAAAGGCGAATCCTGTTATATCCTCCCGCAAGTAAATGGCCACTTTTCGCCCGTAAGTAGTCTCACGATTATCCGCGGAGTCATTAAATTTGCAGCGAGCCGGGAGGGCCGAGACGGCGCGGAGTGGAGGCTACTTTCCTCCGCTGTAGATTCAATATTAGAGCCAGACTACGAAATAAAAGTAAACGATCATGGAAGAGAGAGTGTGGACGGGGAACAAGGTAAGAAATATCGGGCCGATCATATTAACCGCGAAGGCAGACTAGTCGCGGCAAAAAAAGGAAAGAATACGCTATAAATGATCTGAATTAGGTTTGCTTTCAGCGGCTGTTCCAATTGCGATAAAAGTTATTAAATATGCGCCACGACGAAAGTCGATTTTAATCAAGAATATTTTGCGAATAATTTTCCTGTACGCGCTGTACAGTATACGAAAGGATGCATTTGTATATTTAACGAGAGAGCTCAACGACGTGAGCTCAACAAATGATGTATCATCGCGAGATAGCATTGAACGCTCTCCAAAATGCAAATATTTGCAAGCGCAAAGAAAATAGCGAAACAGTTATGACATATGGCTGATATATTACTGCCTTCGATTGACGTTGCTTTTGTAACATTGCTATGCAATACACAGCGATATAAAAATACTCTACCGATGTGTCAATATATAAAGAATCCTGTCAGTTTTTCACGTGTCGTCTGATTATCGGAATGTGGCATAAAATATCGTTGATATTTCAGACATCAAAGAACGATAATCTCACGAGGCGCGCAAATTGAGGTGCCCCCGCGGGTTTTATTAATATGCGAGATAATCTTGAAATTGCATCTCGCGTCGAATCCGCGCAATCGCGCGCTCTCAATCTGGATCCCTGAAGACCCCACGGGAATGGCTCTCGGTATCAATTTGCTAGTGCGGAATTATTCGTCAGTGCCGCCGGAACAGAACAGGCCTGAGAATCGATACACGAGGAAAAACCACTTTCGTTTTATTCACGAGCAAGTATTTCGTCGGTCGGAAATTCATGGCGTGCGTCGCCGGGTCGCGATCGACTCGCATTAATTCTCATCGACCGTATAGATTCGGCCGTCGTTGTACGCAGTCGGACCTCGACGTACGCGGACGCGCTCGCACACAGACCGGCAACGAATTCCGTGTGTCCGTGACACGCACCTTCGACGCTGTGTGGTCCGCATGAGAGAAAGATAAAGTGAAACCGTGGGGCCACGCTGTCTCGAGGCCCGCCTGGATCTCGGAGTCGTTTACACGCGAACTTATCCCCCCAATTCCAAATTCGGCCCCGGCACGTTCACCAAGGGGAATAGGACTCATAAATCCTAACCGTAACTTGTTATCGCAATCTGCTTTAACTTCTCGATCGCAAATCACTCAGCCGATGAATCTGGAACCGCGCGCGCAAATTACACGTGAGATTTATTCCGTTTTCTCAGCGTTTGTTCGCAAGGTTGATAAGTAATGTGATTTCCAGCTATATCCCATTATGAAATAAAGCTTGACTGCACGAAATTATTATTCACAAATAGAATGCAATATACGACATGAAATGTGGTATGAAATACCGTAAAATCTATGCCACGCGATAACAGAGATAAAGATGAGTCCTGTCGAAGCTCTCTCTCTCTCTCTCTCATCTCGAGTGTGAAAGCAGATAGCATCACCATCGTGCACTCACACATGGTTCTCATGGTTCTCATAGTTTCTACCAACTCGCCTTCTCAGCACATTATTTTCCAACCCCGCGAGGGAGCTATTATGTAAAACGCCTCGCATATACGGGCACCATAAAGCCGAGTGGCCTTAATTCAAAAACGTCGTGCATAATTAAAGCTCTTCCCACTGGTTTCGCCCGGTGCATTAAGCCGACCTGTGGCGACGCGGCTCCCCCGCGGCTTGACTTTCCTTCCCAAACCGAATCGATCGTAAATCATTCTTCCTCCGCGGGGATTTTCGTCGGAAACCATCACTTACGTCCGTTCGACTTTCGGAGAATCGAACGGAAACGCGCCACGTCGGGGCCCACGTCGAGAAAAACTGCGGTGCACTCGCGCTTCTTTCTGTCTTCTTCTCTTTATCCTCCCTTATCGCGAACTCAGTATTTATCGATATAATTAATGTACGTTTATCGCGAGAATGGCCGCAAGATACCGAATTTCAAAATTTATACCTATGGTATGTCGAGAATTACGAGATCGGCTTGAGGGACTTGACACTTCCCATTTTAAGTGCCAATTATCGAGCTCATTTAAAAAAATGCTTTGTGCCATCACTTTCCCGGTGATAAATATACTTAATTCGTAATATTCGCCTTCAATTCATTTCCGTTATGTTTTCTTTTTCTACCTTTCAGTTCTCTCACACCAAATTACATTCGTACTTTCAAATCACTATCTCTTAACTAGCGTATTCTTGTTAACACACGCGAGAACCGGTCTTCTGGAACGTCACACTCTGAAATTGTCACATCGAATGATTGATGCAATTTGCGCAATCAATAAATTTAAAAACTTTTTTAACAAATTGTAAGGTACATGCCTTTGCGAAAATTGAACTTTTATTTGAAGTAATCTTGATGATAAAAGAAATACTGAGAAAGAATCGACGGTTGCAAGAATACCGGCTTCTTGAATACATTTAAATATTCGCAGAATTTTCATAAACTGTTTGAAAGAGATTTCTGTATTAAATTATATCTTAGAGAAAAATTTGAATTTCTTTTATTAACTTTTCAAGAATTATTGCCCTTCCAATAATCTCTTATCCTCGTCTGTTTGTCAAGAACAAGCATTCACTTATAAGGATAATTTTTTTCCTTGATGATGGGAGAAACGATCGCCACTTAGTACAGTTGGTGGTTTTGTCTTTTCTTTCCTCTTAGAACGTCCGTAAAAAGCGTATTAGAAAGGAAATGGCTTCAATTGAACACAAAGTGGAGTACGTCTCGGATGCCGAGGGGAGGAGATGTTGGGATAGATCTGTGGCTTTTCGACCAACATTTTTCTGTTGGCATCGCTGACTCAATCTCGGGAGACGTCGTATCACTCTTCTCTTTGCGCTCCTTATGACGTACGGTCGCTCGCGCTCGAAAGAAACACGTTACGTTGTGGCCCCGCGGAAACATGAAGATGTACGTTCGCATTCGTTTCGCACGCGGCGCAGAGCGGCGCGGCACGGCGAGGCGCGGCGAGGCGAGAGGTGTACGTAACCCCTTAAGGGAATTAGTCACGGTCGCGTTCGGCCGGGTCCGGTAAGGTGAGAAACTACCTGAACAGATCTCGTGAGCGGCTAGCCGTCACACTTGAGCGCGCGCGGGCTTGTTGAAGAGCCGATAATTACTTCCTCGCACCTGAAATTAGTAGTGATCGCCAGCTTCTTCGTTCATACACATGTCTACTCTTGTCCACAACATGCTTCGAGGTCCTAAGGGGTTAGAGTGCGGCCTTGTCCTCGGTTTACCCCCAGACTTACCGAATTTCTGTTCTATAACTTCTCGTAGCGACCGCCTCTCTCGACCAGCTGGGTCCCCGTCGAATATTCGATTTCTCTCAGGAAATTCGATTCGGTTAATTGCACGACAACTTATGCGCGGCCTCGTGGGACAAGAGCTTTGTAACGTTAATGTCTGTAAATTAATGGCAAACGATATGTGATAACGAGCGCACGAATATATGTGCCTCTCAGTAATAGTACATTTAATTAATCCTTAATTTTCTTTTATTTTTAGAGAGAGACAGAAAATCAAATGAAGTAGTTAACAGTAACCAACATCTATATATATGAGCAGCATTATAAAGATTAAAAATCTAAAATAATAAGGTACAAGTTATTATAATGGATTACTGTTCGAGAAGATGTATTAATTAACGATGCTTGCTTTCATGAAAAAAAAATCTGGTAAAAAAAATAATCAGTACGATCGAGAAAAAATGTTTTGTGTAGTCGCGTCCGCCGTAATACTTTTCTAACGATGTAAACGATAATTGTACACGTGCTTCTGTGAGAGAAGAGAGTCATATAAGAGAGAAAAAAGAAAGAAAGAGTTCTCCTTTTATGATTGCGCATCATCTCAGAACTTTTACCTGCGTCGACGACATAATATGCGGTTTACATGTGCTGATTCCCATAACAATCTATGTCGGAACACGTATGATTCATTGGGCATTCATTTAATAACGAGCCAAATGGCAGCTGCAATTATCACACCGCGGGATTGAACATTTAGTGAGCATTAATCGACGCGAAAGTGTTCGCGAGGCTTTTTTATATCTGACGATATAATCTTTTGTTATTCGTTATTCGTATGTACATACATGAGTTTTTTTAAAATTTATATTACTCTACAGATCCTAAGAATCCTATGCAATTGCATAATATTTTATAGGATATATCTTTTAAATATTTTTTATATAACTAAAAAGAAAATTTATTTTATATTTATTCTTAATATTATTTAGCGCATATCTCTTTTCGTAACATGTATTCTTTCAATATATAGCACTTAGTACATGTCATTAACTTACAACATTGAAGCCACGTTCTCTTTTCGATTGGATTGTTAATTAGCGGGACATTATCTTACTTTATTCACCCGTTTTTAATTCATTAGGTGGTGGTAAGTTCAGTTCTCCGATGAGAAAGTACCAGAGCGCCGTTGAGACTCTTTCAGATGGAAAATAGCGTATATAAGGTTTAACGGTATTTGCATATTGGAGCATCGTCAGTAATACCTAATTGATATCCCTGGGACCTCAGCGATGCGTTAATTTCTCGAGGACAGTCCTTTTAATCGATTTCCATGCCACAAAGTTCTCGACGCGATTCTTCACGTCCACTTTTCTTCGCTCTTTTTTTCTTCCCGACCGTTTTCTTTCCTTTTTTGAGCGCTCTATTCACGCATAAATTAACTCCGAGCGAGCCGACGACTCGTAAAGCTGCTGAGAGGGACCGTGTTTGGCGGAAGTGAAAAATGAGAGGCCCGCAGACTGAATTTTCACACTGGCATTCGCGACTTCGCAGGTTACGGGACATTATGGAATTTCGGAGCTAGAACTATTCCATCCGTGTTTGGAATTCATTGCCGGACTTTCCGCCAGAACTTAATAAGTTTAAATCGGAATTGTGGCATTTCTTGAAAAAAAAATTAGCATTTTAAATGGAGCAGAATCAAGTTGAACTTGAGGAACGAAAACAGTTCGTTTGATTTCGCCGATAATCACGCGCAAAAATAGGAAATATCTGATTGTCGACAAATTTAGTCGAGTCGATTCAATTAAACAATTGTCGATTCTTTTAATTGCGCGGTCGGAGAATTGTGTCAGATAAAATGTTTCAGGCAGACAAGTAAATTAAATTCCGTTTATAATAGATGTATCGAAGTGCGCGCAATCAAAGCCGGAACATCGTTTTTCGATAATTACGCTACCCGCGCGATGTTTTTCATGGTAGTTTTATTTTCTAATATATCTATACGTCTTATCACAGAGGCCGCAAAATGACTTGATCAATTAGCATTAATTGCACGGTCACTGAAAACCTGTATCTTGTATGTCCTTTAACTTTCTCCCTTTGGACTCTCGACTAGGATGGACAGGAAAACGTGAGCATGCATGCGCGTTAATTATTAATTAATGATCGTTCAAAGTTGCGGACGAATCATCAGATGTGTGCAGATGCTCATGTACTGAGAAGTTTATTCCATACTCGCATAAATATAGGTGTGTAATTAGCTATGTATTTAATTATATAAATATTTATAAAATATATTATAAGTTATTTTATAACATAATAGTTTCAGAGATTAGTATTTACTTATACTATCATAAACTGTAACTATAATAACCATCATACGCTATTAACGTAATTCCGAAATTTCGAGCATTCCTATTAGAATAGTGTTCTCTCCAAGCTTTTGCCAAAATTGCTACATCGAATTATACCTTTCCTTCTCTAAGCATATATCTTCCTTCACAATCTCTATAGTAAGATCTTTCTGAGATGATTAAATAGGAATTATCATAAACCGCTATTATCAAGATTCTTATCTTTAAATTCTAATTTCGTTTCTAAGTCACGGAATTTCTTCACGTTTTGTCGGCATGATCGGGAAAGTCTAATATTATCGAGGCTATCGTGATCCTGATTCGATCTTCAAGGTCGGATGTCGCCGATTCTAAAGGCGGCTTCGCACAAAGCGATCCTCTTTGCCCATTCGCCCAAGTGTTTCGCCTCTCTCTTTTCCTTCCTCCCTCTCTCTCTTTTCATCACGCTCTTTCTGAGAATCTCGTTCAAGAGAGCCGATCGGCGCCCGGAGCAGCGTCTACCGTTAGCACGTGTGTCTCGTTATGCCACAATTCTACGTGCAAATACGACGAAAGCAACTTTCAGCAAGCTTCCGTCTTGCAAAGGAGCACGCAGCCCTTTGTTGTGGTCTAATTTCTTGCGCCTCCTGTGTAGTGATGTTTTAGCCCTAATCAGAGCAGCAAACTCTCGGGAGCCTTGTCGAAATTTCGATATTGCGTACTCTTTGTTAGCTCAATATCTTTAGATCACGTAAATTTAATGAATTGTATGCATTTTGTCATATTTTGAAATGAGTTATGTGTTAGTTTAGTGAAGTATTTCATCGATCTTTAATGAAATTTATGTTATAGTGATTTTCGTACAACGCCCTCAATATGTTCCAATTGTGCAATACAATTTTAGATACTTTTTGAGAACCATCATATTAGATGATATCTCTTGAGAGAACGCATGTACATACATAGTATCAATGATCGGCGGAAATGATTCGTTGATGAGCCTTGAGAGCGAGTCGATTCATTCGCACCTGACGCAGGTGAAAGTATCATCGTCGATCGCGCCGAAGCGAGTTCGCACGCTCAAGAATTTTAGCCATTCTGAGTGCATCAAACTCGGGAATATCGATTTAACGAGTCGATTAACGGAGATACGATCGAAAATTGTATTTGCCTTTCCATTTTTGTCCTGATGTAATTCAAGTAAAAAATCCATTTACAACCTTTCGAGCCACTCTTATACGGATAAATATTCCGTGCATAAAATCTTTGACTGTATGCTATATCGAACGTACAAATTCAGTTGGATTTTCAAATTTTCATGTGTACTAAAAAATTTATACTAAATTCGTAAAATGCTTGAAACATATTCTTTTTTAAGTTTGAGACAGTACTACGTCTTATTTCAAGAGTATACAAAATAGTTGAAAAACATCTTAAAATTATTCAATGATTTTGACATTTGACTTTTCGCCAGAAATGGATATTAATTTCAAATCCGATATTTTTCTCGCTTAGATCTCAAGTTATTATTATTTTGACGCGATTCTTTGAACCTATGATTTTATAATGGATGAATTTATTAATTTACCGAGTTGTTTTTGAAATTATCACGAAGTAAGTTTAGCTTTACTAATAAATTAGCTTTACTAATAAATATTGCAATTAACGCTCCACATGGCATAGCGCAGTCTCGCGATCAGTCTGGCGAAGACCACAGGACGCCGTGTTTCACAGGATATCCTACTTTCCCCAGTATGAGTGCATTACTCCTAGATTACGACAGGTCTTCGATGTCTCCGCGAGCTATAGATAGCCGCTTATTAAACCATTAGTATGCGAACCTTCAAACGGATGTCATGTTTCTACACGTGTGAGGCCACCGTCTTGTCTTGTCTCGTCTGAAACTCACGTGAAGAATATCTAAACTGTCGCTTTATGTACACCAAGCTGAATGTTGTGTCCAAGGAGTACCGTGTATTCCCTTTGTATCGTGAAGTCCGAGAAATTTAGATAAACGATTTCTTATCCATCTTTCTCATTCTCCGCCAATTGAAGTCGCAAGTCTCCTCTGTGTGTACGCGAATGTATAATTTTCGCGGTTAGTGACAGTGACCCAGCCGCCACGGCCACTCGCGTCTGGCCCTGCTTCAAAGACTTTCTCGACGTAGTCGTTAACAGGTACGATCGAATTCCCGTCGATCGATGAACGCCGAGGCGTCTAGCCCCTGGGAGTTGTCCTCGATCTTACACAAACATACGGCTGCTTGTTCGAGCCATCATTTTCTAGCATGCGTAAAGATGATACATGATTCATTCGATTTATGTATTTGATGTACAGTTATAATTAAAAAAAATTATAAATTAAATTTATAGGAAATTTAAAACTCGAGCAAAAGTTTAAATTTGACGTTATGTGGTCCGTAGGGCTTTCAGAGAATTTCTATAAAATATATTTCTATAAAATATGCAGCTGCGCAATATCACGTATAAATCGATACTGAATTTCCGAGGCTGTCAAGTAATCGCGTCTCCTTAATCAGATTTTATTCGTAACTTCGTTATCAGCCCAAGTTCTCTCTCTCTCTCTCTCACGGGACGTTCACCGATTCGGGAAGCGCGGAGATTCGGGATTTTGCACCTACGCATTCGCGTTTTCGTGGTCGTGGGAATGTAATTCTGACGATTCTGCCGGTCGATTGGGGCAGGTCACGACCCGTCGGAAATTACTCCCAACCTCTCGCGGGTGGCGAAACGGGAGTCTTTGGGGAGAGCAGTTAACAACGGTCTTTACGACTCACTTTACAAGACATAGAGATCTCTTCTCCAGCGTCGTAAAGGACACATTGGTCCTCGTTCGTATATTACTCGTCGCGAATAGTCGGGTGAAGTGCGCCGGTTTGTTGGAAAACGTAGTCACCTCGAGTTGTTACTACGACACCTCGACCTGGTTTTACGTTTCGTCAAAGTACCGTAAACTGTATTCGCCACAGTTACTCGTTTATTCATAGCGGTTTTACGTATCGACAGGATCATACGAATTATTTAATCCGCGCTGGTAATGCTCACGTTCAATACTGTTCAATGAATTTTTCTACATTGGCCTTCTTATGCATTAAATAAATATTTGATAAATACAACGGAAATAATATCAGATGCCAATCCGCTACGTGTAAAACGTTTTATCCAATGCATCTTCGTACATATATATATATAATTATTGACAGTACATTGGCAATGGAATAAGAGAAGTTGAAAACAATATAAGAACTTGGCAGGATTAATAGTGCTTTTTGGCACACGGCCTCAGTAGACGATTTACAGAGATGTACAAAATACTTGAAAGGACGTATATACGCATCGTAAATATGTCACGTATTTATTTGAACATCGCCACGTTTACATAAGGATTATATCATGCAAGGATTACATTACAAATATGGTGAGTATAATGTAAAAAATTCTCATGCATTTAGCAGGACCAATAATCAACGTACTTGGCTTTAATATTAATTTCGATCGCTACACTTTGCATATAACGTTAAACAGTAAACGGGTTATTCGTGATTACCATAGAAACTAATATTTTATTCCATTATTACCATGCTTGACCATAGGACAATATCGCGGGTTTTATTCCGCACTGCGGAGCAGATATTATTTCGCGTACGCGTATTTACACGATTGTAATTAATGTCCAGCCCATCATCCTGGCCATTGATCGCCTCGGTTAACTGCACTCTGGATACCCAATTAGACGAATTAATCACATTTCTGCAATCGCGTAGCCGCGTTGCAGCTTTTAAACGACAGGGAACGTGATATCTAGCGTTCACAAATACGAGCGCGCATATCGATCGTGATTACTCCGTTCTATGGTCGAGCAAGAAGCTCCTCGATGAGTAACGACACGCGCTTTTTAACGCCAAGTACGTAAGATTTATTTTAAAATAAAAGCGTTACGATTCTTTCCGCGGCACAAAACGCTCCATTCCTTCATAAATCGGTTTTCGTATTCTGTTTGTTAAATCGGTAGTTTGTAAAATCAATTCAACAGACGTAGAGAGCAGTAGACTCTGCGATATGGTTTTACACTGTTTATTTGTCAGAAACAGAAATAAATATCGCAAGATCATAAAAGTCGTAGAACTTTTGCAGTATATTTTTCCATCGCGACAGATTCTCCATCAATATAGAGTAAAACTCAAACGCTGATCTATACTTAGATCCATATGTCTGATTCAAAGTGAACAGGGCAGAAAGCCGCGTGATGTGGTTATCTGGCGATTAATTCAATTCGCTTCTCGCTGTTTCAGATGATGCCGAAGAGATTGACCGAGCTATTCAGGTGGCTGCTGCTGGCGGGGCTTTTGTGCTGCTCGTCCTGCCAGAGCGTACCGTCCTCCTTCGAGAATAAGACCGGTAGGTTTTGACCGTCCATTTTGTCCTCCTGTCCTAAACATGACGTAACCGCTACGTGCCCTGCAAAATATTTCCCATCGAAGGAATGAAGGAAACTCGAGGAAATAGCGAGTCCCCGCTCGTGTTTACTATTGTAGGATCTTTCTCGTCGCACTGTCATTATTTTTGTACGGTTTCGTGAAAAGTTCATTCGTGCGAATTCGACCCTCGATAAAAGATTCACCATCCAGTTTCAATCAAATGTTAATGCAAGAAAAAGGCATATCGCGTTTATACTCCAGCATAGCGTTTCTATAAAATATTGAAGCCCTAAACACTGTATAAAATTTTTATTGTAAAGCGTGAAGTGTATAATAAGGAGCATAGTTATCAAAGAGATGATACTAGTTTATTATAATAACAGATGAACAATTTTTAACTATCAGAAAAAATAAATAAGGTCTACATGACAGCCACAGTGTTAAAACGGTGACATACATTTAATAATATATGATAACAATATACGATGTTGCATAAGAGTCCTCATTAATTGTTTATAATTAAACTCGAGCGTAGCATCTTCCTTTCCGGTTCGGATTCCCTATTCTGTTACACGACAAATCTTATCTGTTAGGTCATGTTTGAAATGTAAAAAGCGTTCTGCGGATTCTTCGATCGTCGTATTGCGGGCGTGGAAGCTGTGGGAAAAAGGAGTTGGCACGTCGAAGAACACGACTTCATGTCGCGACGTCGCGACGCTGCCGTTGCGGCCAACATCCCGCTGAGAATCCGATTTCGTACTTTTTGAACTGGAAATTGGATTTTGCAGAGCGGTGACCGGGAGAGTAACTCGGCAAGCGGTTAATTGAAGATACATGCATTATCGTGTCCAAATTAATTGGCCACTTTGCGCTCTTTCGAAAAAGAATAATACAGGCGCGCTTGGGTAGATTGCTAGAAAATACATGGCGGAAAATCTTTCGTTTAAAGTGGCATAAACACTTTTATTTCTGAGTTCTTTACGTCTGCGCGACAGTGACCTCTTCTGTCCCGTCTTTATCCATTCTTGGCGCATTGCGGTAAAATGAAGAAATAAAGAAACAGAAGGAAGAAAAAAAATATACAAATCGATGAGTGCAAGACCAAAATGTCACAGTTTGGTGGAAGAAATTTTATCTGACTCGTTTATTTATAGACTTGATTAGTGAACTTAATGTCTCGTGAATTTAATGATTTGTTTGATGTAAGCAGAGACGAAGAAAATTCCTGTGATTAATGAAATAAGGCATATCAATTCGGCACATCGTCCACTTTCGCTTCCGCACAAGCTGCCAAACATTACTATTAATCTTAGCATAAATCTTGATCAAAATTAGCTGCACGTCATGCGTACGCGCTGCATACGCGTGTGCGTCTCCACGCACGTATCAGTGGGGCGGGTCAGTGGGTCATTCTACTCGGTGCTAAAAGACACGCACGCACGCGCATGGTTGAATGTATCTTCGATTAATTCGTGTGTAACGCAAATACATGTGCTTCCTGATCGGCAATTGTCATCAGTTTTTTTGGTTACAGTTTTCGTCTGGTGAACGTAACGTGATGTTTGTAGCAAGAAGAATAAATAAAAAATTAATGGTTAAATTTCTACGATTATTACCGCAATAAATCCGTATTTTTTTATACTGAAAGTTATAAAGAATAATTTATTTTAAAATAAATGTTATTTAAGTGAAAGCTATTTTAAAAATGTAAGTTGCAATTTAATTGAAATTATTTTTATTAATTTAATTAATTCTGAAAGAGACCGTATTCACACATACACATGATAATTCTAAATATTCGCAAAATTTTTAAAAAATGAGCTTTTATACTTTTTACACATTTTTACTACACGTTTTTTTATTTAAAATTATAGATATATAAATCGTTTTAGCACATTTTAATTTATAAACTTCCTTATTTCCATAATAATACGGGGATAATTAAATAGCCAAGGCTCGTAGAAAATGCGATACCCAATTGCGATCGCTAAAAGTTTTTGTGCGAGACTCCGCGTGAATGGTAATTTTTAATTCGCGCTACGTCGCGCGTCGGGATAACGCGTCGGGAAATGGCGTCCTAGGCGGATTTCTCGCCTAGGCGTCCCTCGCCGAGCGTCGTTCTACTTTCAAACAACAACGTCTGACACAAAAGTACGAGAAAATAAGCGCGGCGCGCGCGCTTTTATCGTGTGCGCTCACAATAGCCAACTTTGCATTTAACGTCCTTCTTAACCTTTGCACTTCTCCATCGAATGCGGCTGCGAGCGACTCGTCAACCCAACATCCTCTTTCGCATATCCCGGGACACGCTGACCCACGAGAAAAATCCGCGAAGAACATGATTAATTCCCTGACTTTTTTGTAGCGTGAACGTAAACAGCGTCCGACACACGCGTTGTTCGTATAATTGATATCCAGTCACTTCTCTGCGCGAAATGCAGAGATATTTTGAAAAATTATTTAAAACATGAGAGAACAGATAAACAGTGGAATTGATTACGAAGTAGGAAATCGCGCAAATATGCACGAATATTATGTTGCCAGTTCAAAAATTTAAATGACGAATAGCTGGGTGGTGACCAGTGGAAAAAAAACTGTAGTTAATCACATGCAACTTTTATAAAAGGGTAGAATGATATTCGAATCCCCGTTTTCGTCAATACAAATGCAGCGAAATCATTAATTTTCAATTTTCCAGTTGACATTTTTTTTTGCTTAAAAGTTTCAATAATATTCCAATAACTATGACCGTGGCACATCACCTGAAGCTATTGCGGCGGGAACATAAATTTACACGGCAGAAGGGTACGCTCAATATGCGTGCGGGGCATATTGGCGAGATGGGGAAATTAAAAGGGAGAAGATACGACTGCCCATTTTATACGCTCGATTTCATTCGGCATTGTACCATTTCCCAGCGACAAAAGCGGCACGAGAATGCTGGAATATGTGTCGCATGAGCGTAATACGTACAAACGAGCGGGAAAATAATCCCACGCGCTACGGCGACATAAACGCGCGCGCATACAGGCAAAAATATAATAACGCTTTTGGTGGCTTTATGCATTTGCATCGCAGCTATGTTATGCTTCTCACGCTTTGTTCGGGTTACGGAGAGATTTTACCGCTCCGTTTTTTGCATTGTGCCTGGACGTTGCGAGATTATATGCGGTTATGTACAAACATAGAAATTTGTTAACAATAAAATATAAATTGCATATCTGCTCTTTGAATCTTAGTTAATTTCGAGTGAAATTAAGTTTTTAATTACCACGTAATTATACGTACGTGATGTCGCTTAGCATTTTGCGCGTCTGTAAATGATACTTTGTTAGTTACAATGTAACATGAAGCTTTTTAATAGTATTAATACGAGCGTTATACATGAGATGAGATGAGATTTCGAGTTTCGCTTTCACTTTATCGATTGTATCGCCATGTATTTGCGTTTTTTGTTATCCGCGTTACATCGTCGTTTCATATCTCGCATGAATCTTCGGAGTGATCATTTGTATAATAGGAAGAAGCAGCTTCATAACAATCGCCACATTTTATCTCGCCGGCTCGCTCGCCCGGCTCGTATTCACGTCTGCTTCAATTGAAGCTGAGAGATATAGCCCGTTTCTTCAGTTCGCGCACACGTCACTTCATTTTCAAACAATGATGCGTGAAGCTCGGCATAAAACTGCGAGAGAATAAACGCGTCGCTTTTAGCATCTGCACGTCGCTGAACTTTTCTTTTTGCGCTTGCTGCGTGCTCTCGCCACCTGCATTCTTCAGTACTCTCGTAAAAGCGAACTTTTTGGTCAAAGTAACACCGAATGCACTCGCCTGTTCCTCGTATCCTCCTTGTTTTTTTACGAGAATTTTAGGACAACAATGCATGCTTTCGCGGTGATTAGAGAAACTTGAAAATTCCTCGATAAAGAATGTTCGTTCGAATACCACTCGATACAGAAACGTAAATGGGAGCCACGCGCGAATACGGCAAGACAAATGTCTATTTCTATGATTCACTGCGTCCCCGACGACGCGTGCGTTTCCGGCCAGCAACGGTTCGCAACAATAAAACCAGAAAGAAAAGTCGCCACGGGTCCATTAGTGTGCACGGCTCGCAAGTCTCTTAACCTTAATGAATCTTTGCTAGATTGTCAACTGGTAGTGCATTTCTCTCAAAATAGTCCCTACCGCGTCACGCTTGGACGCAGTTGAACCCCGAAGCGTATGTCTTTCGCTTTTCAGCAAGATGTCAGACGCTGTAAGACTCAAAGCCGAAGATTGTCTAGGGTTACCGCTCTCGTATGAATTTTAAATATAAAACTGGACGTGTGGACCAAGCAAACAAACACGACCAAGCAATTTGCTTCAACACGTATGAGCGGGATCGCGAATCCTAGCGGCGCATTTCGCATTCATTGAAGCAAGTTGTTCGTTCTCGTTTGCTTGATCTGGATTTGGATTAATGCAACGTCTACACTTTATCTGTAAGATAACTTGGATGCTTAAATATTTTATGTTTAAATATTTGAATATTTCTAAATGTTCCTGATGCTCCAAACATAGGTCTTATTTAAAAATTCATTGATATAAATTAATTACGCGGCATCGAAGCACTGCATTCGTGAACTTTTGATATTTTGAGAGAGAAAGATTTAATATAGAAGATTGATTTGACATTTATATGTGTGCCGGATGATGGGGTGCTCGGATGAAATTTGCAAAGGGCGAAGATTTAAATCCCGGATGCGCTCGATTCTAACTCTCGCTCTGTGCGGAGACTCGAACGAAATCCTCCTAGCATATAATATTCCCCGAGAAATTACTTAGGCGTCACCTGTCCCCTCGTTTGAAATATGCTGGCGCAAAACTGCAGAGGTCGCGGATCCGACCGTGCATTATGCAGACAGGTAACACGAGAGGAAGAGACGGCGGCGAGCGCACGAGCCAGAAGAGTTCTGACCGCCTCGTGTCGTGCGCGTATATTCGCGAGGCATGACACGTGTATTTATGCGACATGACTGGGGAATACTGGCGCCTGCTGGCTGCCGTGCAGCCGCGGGACATTCCGGACACAGCATCTCGCATTTTCGTCCTGTCGACGTAATGCTCGTTCGTACATCGTAATGAGGCACCGCAAAGAAAATGACGGATAACGACGTTCCTTGAACATCCGTGCAATTAACGATTGCGAATGTGCCACGTTATTGAGATTGTTGCCTTTACACTTCATGCTAACTTAGTTAGCATACACTTATTGCTTTATTATTTATTACTTTATTACTAAATTCTGTTTTAATGTCCGACATCAAGCGAAATGAAAATATATATTTTTTGAATTTTTTCATGTCACTTTTTCTTAAAAAAAAATCTCATGATTTTTATATTTTGTAAATGTTTGTACATTTTTTTATATTAACTTTATTGTAAATTTATTTCTTATCTTATGTCATATCGCGTACTTTAATCGCACGGGGTATTAGTTACTAGCTATCTGAAAGACATGTTTGAAAAGTTTTATTCCCATTTGAAACGTTGTCATGGGTGAACATCCGTCTCGATTACGACAGTGAGATTTCTCTCGGCTCTCGGAGCTCTCCGGCACTCGAGATGTCAGCGGTACTTCCGTCAGTGCAAAGCGCGTATATGGCGCATTATGCATCGCCACGTACATAGCTGGCTGCACCTGCGGCGAGCGGCTTTAATGCCCGACGTCTACCGCGTTTACGGCGCCGACCGTAGAGATAGAAACGTCGATTGCCTCGATAATGCCGGAGAAAACGCGTACTCTCGACTAGCCATTATCGGGACGTTTTCTCGCGAGATATTGGGCGTACGTGCGCGCGCGGTGCGCATGTGAGCGGCGACATCCGCCGCGCGTATGTTGTCTTCCGCGGTGTCCACGTGTACGGGTCTCTCGCATGAAAGACCTTACTTCGTACGT
Organism: Tetramorium parvispinum; assembly: GCA_011638315.1. Classification (NCBI taxonomy): domain Eukaryota; kingdom Metazoa; phylum Arthropoda; class Insecta; order Hymenoptera; family Formicidae; genus Tetramorium; species Tetramorium parvispinum. The sequence goes on along the minus strand of VBVR01000429.1, from coordinate 10,052 downwards.
ACGCGAGCAATATCCGATAGCGTTCTCCGTGGCCAATTACGATAACATTACACGTCGGAGTCCCGGCTGGGAATTAAATGAAAAACCTTGTCATTATTCTTTTTACAGGCTCGGCCCACTTGCGAACGCTAACCGCCTTACGTTACGTACGTGCCAGCGGGATGATCGCATGTCTCCCGAACCGTTGGAAAACTTTATAAAATTAATCGCTGGCATCCCGGAAAACTTTTCGCGAAGGTTGCCTGCCTTCCGGCCTTCCCGGAAATTATCCATCCTAATTGCCGTGCTATTCTAATAAATCGCGAAGGGAAGCGGCGCTCGTTGCAGTGCTTGAAGAACGGCCGCTGAGGATAGCAATCATACTCGATGATAACTGATCGTTATAGGCGTACCGTACCGCGGACGGCCGATATCTGCCTCGCTTAAACGCGAGTGTCCGTCAACACTCGGGCATGCGAAGCGAAGGCGCCCCATACGTCAACCCTTCGACGTTGAAAAGAGGCGCTCCTCCTCCTCTCGGCGAGAGGCTTCGTTAAGAGACTCTCTTTCTTTACTATCGCGAAGCCGGGCCTTCGGTGCCTTCGCGGGGATGGGCCCGTGCCCGCTATGTCGCTGGAACCCCAGATACGACACGACATGAATTGCAACTTCATAACAGGATCTTCCTGCTCCGTGACGTACAGGAAAGCGGATGTGTACGGGGGGATGGACTACTTAATGTTATCATCCTGGGTGGCTTACGCGTTCGCTCGCATCGCGCTCGGAAACAAAAGTGGCATTGTCTGTCAGGCGTATGATTGTTACCGCATCAGATGGGACGTTTATTCGAGAGCTTAATTCTCTTAATTCTCCTTCTTTGGATATGGGAAAGATAAAATACGTAGAAATATTCCCGTAATAGCGTCTTCTCTCTTGATCGCAATGATAGTTAAATTTAATATTGTAATTTTATGTGTTTGTAACATTCTTCACTGAAGAGTTACTTAAAACATCTCACAATGTTATTCTGCTTGACATACATTATCTTTCTAATGCTCGACAATTTAATGACGTACGTTCCCAAGGAACACGGTTAATTTGAGATAACATAGATTGAAGTCATCGTCTTCAAATTTTATTATAGATTCCATCGAAGTATCGCCGCGTGATGAGGGGCTATATCCGAGATATCGAGTGGTCCGCGCCGTGTATACGATGTCGTCTAGCTTGACGATGATGTTAAACGAAAGTGCGGGCGCGTAGACGACGACGACGACGACGCTCGCTGTTGTGCAGTATCACGTATTCTAGAAACGTATAAATTTATACGACACGGCTATCCGCGCGCGCGGATATATCGTATCTCATCGTGCCGGCCGTGGTCATCCTCTCACTCGCGTGTGCACCTAGTGTCCCATAAATTTATGCAGCCTAGAGGATCGTGACGTTAGCAGTGCCGGTAGGATAAATCAATCGGACGAGAGTGCGCGCGCGGCACGAGAGAGGGCTATAATAAAATTAAGAACAATTAATCACGACGACGGGGCTCATTACTCAAGTATCAAATTCTCGTTTATGCGCGCCGATCCAAGTATAATTGGCTACTCTCTCTCTATCGCCGGTCTCCTCGTGCCTTTCGCGCGCCGAGACGAAGAGCGAGACGAAGATTTCCGCTATTGACCCGCGATATGTTCCGCCAGGTTTAATCGGTCACGAAGACCCTCGAAATTTCTGTTCGCAGGCGGTCAGAATGACACCCGGCCGCGGATATTCTCCCCGAGGATGGATTACGACGAATGGACGCCGCTGGGACGCGGCGACCCTCTCAAGAATAATCCGACTTTCGACTACGTGCCACCGGTCCTCGACAGAGTGCAGTACTGGTTGGATTCGCAGCAGCACACAACCGAGCCGTCGTCGAAGCGCGACATCCTCGTGCTGGGCGTGACCGCAAAGAAGACCAGCCCGAAGATACCCGAGCAGTTTCTCAAGTTCGTGGACGGTCCGAAATTCACGCGGACCGGCACTCAGGACTCGACCTCGTATAGGAACGACTTCACCGGTAGCACCGGCGCTGAACCGCCCAAGATCGTGCGCACCACTAGTTTCCGCAACGGCTTGATCGATTACAGAAATCAGAACAGGCTGCAGTCGTTGCCGGCCAGTTACTATCCGAATCCGTATTACAGTCAAAAGATAAAGCCGTACACTATGATGATGCCGCCGCCGATAATTCAGAAGGCCGAGACGTCCACCAGTTTTAACGTCGGCACGTCCAAGGACAAGCTAATCGGTTACCCGGACGCGTCATCGTCGTTTAACACGCAGACGGAGGAAGGCCCCATCCTCCAGGATGCTCAATATTACGGAACGCTCTCGAAAGATTATGGACGCTATTCTCCCGCGCCTTCGTCAAGACCGTATTCCACTTCGAAGGCGCCGCTGAGCAAAGTCGAGACTATCAAGAGCATCTACGTGCCGTCCTCGTCGCAGAGCACGAAGCAGAGATACGAAGCAACTACCGCGCCGTCCGTATCTTTCGAGAAGTCAAATCTGATATATCAATCGACACAAACTCTGTCCGGCGGATGGCTCGGCAACAACGGACCTTCTTCATCCTCTACAGTATTTCCTCTGGATGTTAACCAAGTCACATGGCAAACTTCGGATTATTCCAGAGATCACTATGACATCGATCATCATGCCGCGGCCTCGTCCAATCATGAGGTCGTCGTCGGTCAGAACGCGAACATCATCGTGGACGCTAGTAAAAACGAAAATGAGGAAATAGTCGTAGGTCAAAAGGAGATCAGCACCGAAGCGACGTCTTCGACGACGGAGAGCGTCGCACAAACTTCTACCGTCTCCACCACGACCACGGATTCGATCGAGGAGGAAGAAGAAACTGTGACCGACGCGCAAACCTCGCAAAAGATGCACATCGTTGTCGCCAATTCGCCGTCCAGCATCATGGACCTGCAAACGCACAAAGCAAAGAAGGGTCCGGTCGCCGTGGTAATGCCGACGAATTATATCGAGAAGAATTTCTCTGCAAGTTCTTCGGATCCGTCTACGGTAACGCATAACAACAACGCTTGGGAGAATCCCACCACGTCCGAGATGACAAAGACGACTCATCAAACGCCGAAGTCTCAATCGCAGCCGATAAGAAACGCGATAACGAGCTCGCCAATGTTGTCGGAGGATTATCCGTCCGCTTCCTCGGTGCCGAACAGGGTGATACCTCCCTCACAGCTTGTCCATCAGTCCCCGCATCCACCTTCCGCTCCGTTAATGCCGCCCAGACACGTAGACAGTTCCTCGCACATATTTGTCCCTCCACAAGCGGCCTCGCAATCTATGATGCGTCCTCAGACCAGACCGAACAGCATGATGCACTTCATCGGCAGCATGCGTCCCGGTTTTCGGCCATCCTCGCCGGTGTCGATGTCTCACATGTCGCCGCCTATGGCGCACATGCACGCGCCCTCCATGAACAATATGATGATGCCATTGTCAAACGTGGAACAAGCTCAACGATTACCTCAACCGTTCCCCGTGACGTTCACCAACCCACCGTCACCGTCGACTTTCAGCACACAGATTCCTGGATCGGATGAGCAACCGATTGACCATCGGCCGTCTCGATTACCCGCGACAACCGCAACCACTTCGCCGTCGTTCATACCGACGATTTCAACTATGGAGTACACGCCTACCACGGACATCGTGAACCATCACGAGAGCACAAGGCCCAATCAGTCGCCTCTGGTGAAGATCCTCAATACTGAGGAGACTCCGAAAATGAAGACGATGCTTGCGCCGTCGTCGACAGTTCCACCACGGACCACGACCGCTCCGAGTCTAACCACCGACCCGATTTTCTCCCATTACAAGCAACCAGCCAAGCCACTGCGCGGCCCGATGTACCTCATCATTCAGGGTCACTCGAAGGTAAAGACTTACAAACCCACGGTGAGCAAACACAGTATGCCCGTGGAGAACAACGAGATCGTGGAGAGCGCGACCGAACGGCAACTGTCCAAGTTGGAACAATTGATTCGGGAAAATACGAAGAATGGCGCTGTCGATCTAGCCGCCGAGAAGAGAAAGCTGGAAGAGAAGGCGCGCTCCGAGAAGCATGCATCTTCGCGCCAGGAGAGTCTCATGAATCTGGTCGAGAGTGGCTTGAGCGGCTTCACCGTGTCACCGTCGACGGTGGCGGAGGACGAGCGTCGCGTGTCCAACTCGGTTACGAGCATCGAAATCAATTAAGGATCCATGGTCGGCGACAGCTCCCTGTAGGAGAAACAAGTTCGACAGGCGGATGCTGGCAGCAGGAGATGTCCGCACATAGGACTCCTCGTCGCTCGTTGACAAAAAGGCAGCCGCCATTCTCAGTAGGGATGAAATTTTTTTAGGAAACGAAGTCGATTTATTCGTTGCTTACACGGTTCATACCGTAAATCGTTGGGTGAAAATCGATGGCCGAATGTCGTCGGACGCGCATGAGACGGGAACTCGAAAGGTTTCGTGGCTGACCCACGTAGCATCCTTTCTCAATATAGGAGCTACCTGGGAGATACGTATAACTACAACATGCTGACAAACGAGGTGTCGAAAATTTACGTTATTTATTTTATTTGTCATTCCGTGATATTGAGTGCCTCTATATATTCTTTAATACCAGACAGTCTGAACGAATTTATGTACTTATAGATGTGCAGATAACGATTGAGTTATGGTACACGGAGACAAGTCTACGGTAAGCGGATATACGAATGTTGTATGTTTATCTTATTGATTATTTATTCAAATCATCGAAATAACTCGATGTTTGGTCATGCCCATTACATGTAATTATTATAAATGTTATATTTCAGTGTAAACATCATGATCATGAATAATTTAATTTTCAGATTTAATTAATTTAATTTATTATTTATTTTGTTTAATATAGGTTATTCATTTTATATTTTATTTTATTTTATTACACGCGCGTTGTGTGAAGGTGCTTACAATCTTACGTTACAAATGTAATTCAATTAGCATTGAAAGCGTGCAACTATTGAAATTCGATGCAATTAGCGACGCAATTAATGATGTCTTCTTTATTTTCGCATCAATAACCCCATCATACTCGCTATACAGGATAATCGCGAATACGTGAGCATATTTTACATGCCGAGATTTTTTGAATAGTTTGCGTTTGCATTTCGTCAGGAGAGAAGATCATCCTCCGGTTTTTCGCAAAATCACGCTACGCGGATTTCGCAATTTCATGGCCATCTCGTAGTTCCTCGTACTACGGAAAAATTGCTTTTGCATCTACGGTCATTGTTTGTTTTCATTGCGCTTGCTCGAAATCGACGATTGTTACTCGCGGTGATAACAAACTCTCGTTATCACCAAATAACAGAGGCTCAACCAGACAGTTCTCTTCATGTCCTGCCACGCTTTCGTCCACGATAAGAAAAGTGCGCCAATTTCATATGTGCCAGTATACATAATTACATTACATATATACATATAAATATATAAAAGCGTAAATATATATATATATATATATACATATATATATGTATATATTTACACGCGTGTTACACGTTTGTGTGAAAGAAGCGATCATTCAACAATTCCGATCGCGCATTCGACCCGCTTGCGTCCTCAACGACAGTTATCGCGATCGCGAATGCAGCGAGTGTACGAATTGGAATTCGCGTTTCACTCGCTGTTTTATAGCATCACTCGATTCGCGCGCGCGCGCTTTCTTCCGCAATCTAAATATCGAACGAACTCGTTTTACGATTATCGCGATGCGATATCATTGCGGAACGCTGCCTACATAGCTATCAATGAGGGCGTAAAGCCGCGTCTCAGATCGACTCCGGACCGGTCTGCGCGATTTAATTGCACCGCAAACGTGAAGCTTATGATCGTGTGCTACATGCATACAATAATATTATTTACCGTAGTTGAACAAAAGAAATACAGGATGTCTCTGAAGTAGCGAATCTCATAGACTAGATTGACGTTTCTTTTATTGTAATTTTATTTTTCTTTTTCTTTTATTGTAATGTTTGACATGATTATTGCAATTTTAAAAAATTTATCTCTAAATAAAATTTAAAAACATATATTAAAATAAATATTATGGAAAATTAATTACATAAAATCTTTTGTTGAACGCTAATCAATGTCTCGATACTAGAGCAGACTTGATCTGTTTCTCTGGAGAGAAAGCTCGCAGCTTCCAAGACATCTTGTACGTGTATGACGTCGATGTAATTTATAGATTCATGGATGTTAAGAATAGGTTTCTCTTTAGTATCATATTTATTGCGCTAGATATTGAAATCGAAGGTGGAAAGTCGTAATCAGTTGCTCCAACGTATTCAGTCTGTCTCACACAATCATTTATTTTAAGTTGACGCTTAATATTTGCGTCAGAACTTTCCGTCCTCAATTTCGTTTATTCACTACGATCTACTTATTTATCGCACAAACCATCGCCCGACAGAAATTTACCCATTTGTCGTAGGCAACTGCGGATCGCCGGCAGCAAAATTTCTCGATTCTCGTCGTTCTCACATAGATATCATCGCCCTCTCCTGCACCGTTAAAATCTCTATTCACCCCCCCTCTCCCGGGCAAATTCCCCCATTCGAACAATGAATTACGCGAAGCATAAAAACGGCCGAACTCACACGGCTGTAGAAACGAGAATGGCGACGACTTCTTCTTCGTTTTCCCGATGTCTACGGGGGGCTCGGAAAGGATTCTAACGCGGCCTTCGATTCGAGGTTTCCGCAATGTTCCGTAAAACATCCTACACCTTTAGGCACTGTAATGTGAAACTTACACATTAACACTAGTCTTACACTCTATCAGTTACCAAACATATCGCGTATATACTAACAGCTCCACAGACCTATATCACGACCCTCTTGCTCGTAGCGATCGTAATTAGGCGTAGTCGAAGTTACGCGCACTCACACGCAATATATATATACTCACGCACATACACATGATATGTAGGTATATGCATAAATATATATTACACGTATACGGTGTATTTATTTATATAAAAATAAATTATATGTATATTCGGCGATGTGAGCGCGCCCGCGCGACATCGCGATCACCCTCTTACGCATTCGGCGTTACGTTCGCACGCGGGCACGGCGTGCATTAAGTTTACGTACGATAAATTGTACCTGACGGTCACGCACGCGTTCTGTTGATATTCTTCTGTTTTATTAATAAAGCATCTTATTATCGATCCGAGGATTCCTTCGATCCGCCGTATCCCACATACCGTCGCTGTTCTATTAAGCACGGTAGGAACCGACTGCAATTTTAAGGAGGGAGAAGATCGCGGTGATTTAATTATGTCTAATAAGGCGATCATCTCAAAAGTGTTGTAGTCGTTTCCTCCAGTTTAATGTATGTATGTGTGTGTATGTGTGTGCGTTGTGTATATATGCCGGCTTGCACGCAACAGTCGTAAATTACACCGAGACTTCGGCGCTTCGCATAACGGGACGCGGATCTGTCAAAGAGATTCGGCATAGACCAACACGCGACGCGACGTGCAAGATCGATTGTGACGCGCGGAAGAAATTATACCGATAATGATCTTATGGTATAATGAGGGATCATAAATTTCGGTAGAGTCTGACGGTGCATCGGGATGACGTTCATTAAAGCGCTATTAAAATTGGTCATTAAAATCGTAACAAATCAATTTTTTTGTATTCTCGTTGTACTCTACAGGTGAGACATCGGGAAGCTCGCAAGTATTGCGTCGCAAATTTAATTTTAATTCATTCCACATAAAAAAAAGACATCGAGGCTAAGAGAATGCAGTTATTAATTTAATAATTATAAAATAACTTTTTGTGCACAAAAGAAAGGCAGAGAGAAAGCGAAAATGAAAGATATAAGCATGTCGCTGTGCTTAATTTAATAATTTCATGAGCGCTCGTGGAATATCGCAAAAAACTGTGATATTTAGACTGGCATGTAAATATAATTGGCGATTGAACGGTATCAGCCAATTAATGAAATGCTTTTTACATGATAAAGCGCGTGCGATGCAACCTATATGAACTCGCGTCGCCCGTTTATCTCGATTATCCTTAATTGAAGCGGTCAAACTAGTACACGAGAATGACAAATTTTCCGAGCGCGGATTGATTGCGTTTGCAGTTTCACGCGGTGTTTGTGATTCCGTAAATTCTACTATTATTAGCTCCCATTGGGTCTGATTTATGGTACCGACTCGATATAGCGCCGCTTAACGCAAATTTGATACGAAAGTGATTCGCTTTAATACGAAATATTTTCCTCGAGTATGCTGATAAATTGACTGAATAAATTTCATTTGTTAAACATGATGTAACCTGATTACAAATTGACAGTGTTACACTGAACTTCATACGTCGTAATACAGATAAATGTTATATCTCGTAATCGGTAAATACAGAATCTTATAGAACATATATTATATAATATCATACAGACTTGAATTACATTTTCTGGATAAATTAATTAAAGTTGGAAGTTTTAATATAAAAATATCGAAATCGAATTATACTTTTCAAACATTTTTAAAATTAGCCGATACATACGTGTCGAGCGAAGCATAATTTGTGGCGATCGTACTTTTGTTGCAAAATTGCATCATTATAATTAATCATGTTTTCGCGAATACACATTACGTGCGTGCGTGTATGTGTGTGAATGTGCAACTAAGGAATTTGAACAGAAATAGAAGCCTGGGAAGCATCGATTGGCGGCGAAACAACAATAAGGTAATTTGTAATTCATTTTTTATTATGTAGATTCAGACATTACGTAATTTTTTGTTCAAATATCGCAAGTTTTTTTTATCATGAATTCATAATCCTAAAAATAACAATCATGATTATCGAGGATCAATATATATCACCGTCAATATTTTGTTTCTACGATCTTAAGAAAATTAGTTTTATTATTGGCTACTGTTTATACATTCGCGAGAGGGTTACAAAGGAAATCAGAACTGTCGCTGAGGTCAATGACGAATGGGCAACCAAGCCTGGGTGAATAAGGCCTTGGGGACGAGTAAGTCGGGATGCATCGAAAGCACAAATTTAAAGTTAATTTATAGCGTAATTTAGTTTCAATGTCAGTGGTATAAATCTTTCACGGAGGACAGGGGCCCTGGGTCTGAGGGCCGCGCGACGTGTTCGCTTCGGAGGGAAAAAAACGTCGGTGAGATAAAGCAAGGCGAGAGTCGATTAATTCGCTTTTTTATTGTTATAGTTTTGAACCAGAGAAATTCAGATTGGTTGAAATCGCTCTTTTATCGATAATGAAGTTCTCACGGCTTATTGTGCCTTCTTGTCGATTTTTTTACTTCTAAATTACAGTTACTTCACAGCATGCAATAAGCTTACATCTACTATAATACTGTGTAAGTTTATACCTACTTTTCTTTATGATCCGTATAATTATAATTGTAATATGAATAAGATTATTTTATTTACTTAGAAGAAAAAATATGAATTGATTTCATACTGCACTTTAAAGGAAAAGAAAGAAAAGGCTATCATGTATAATATCACTTCCATCGCGATTTATTGGAGAAAAGTCCTATATATTTGAATAGACTTTATATCGCATATACACACACACACACACACACACACACACACACATATATGTATATGTATATATACGATAAGAATTGATATTTTATCCCAAGAGAAAACGAAATGCAATATAAACTATTACGTATAAACCATCTGAAATACGAGTTCCGAAAAATATGACATTGGTATTTTGCTCCGTTTTAATTAAATCTGACCTTTGACTCTTGAATTAAATGTAATAGATTATGCCAAATAATTATTTTGCCTGTATGTACTCTATCGCTATAAATTATATCCATGTTAATCTTCTCTGCAAGCAACTGTAATACCTATCTCTCTGTACTCTGCCTCTAATCTCCCTACTTAAACTATACACACATATATATATATATATATATATATATACACACACACACAGAGAGTGTCCCAGAGGAG
>VBVR01000428.1:0-51012 GCA_011638315.1 Tetramorium parvispinum | reverse complement strand
AAATGTTTCTATTCAGGTATATACATATATATTTAAAAAAAAATTTTTTTTCAGATATTTACAATTGTATCTGAAAAAAGAAAATTTTAAATAAAAATCATAAAGACGAGAGAAATATTTTGTCGATTTATCTCTTGACTAATATTAATCAGACCAGATATTTAATACGATTACATTTTTAATATTCTTATGACTGTAATATTGGTAGATGATTTATACGAGTATGAATAAATTTTATTACATATATATAAATATATGTAAATGAGTGATGAGTTTACGAAAAAAGTACATGAGATTCATGGGTTTAAGATTTCCAAATTATTGAGCAATCACTCGGCGTACAAGATGACATATACAAAGAGGCTAACAGCCCGTAATTTTGACGTAGGCTGCAAATTACATCGCGCATCCCATTATTCTTCCTTCTCGCGTGCTCTGCGCTGCGAGCACTCCATCGATTCGTTGACAGTGCTTGATCCGGCACTCTCCGATGCACTTCCCGCTTCCATCGAGAATCCTGATTCTGGCACGGTACCTACTTGGTCCAGATTACCGATCGCAGCGATCGCTAAAGCCGATCTACGTACGTTTACACGAGGCAATGGAGTAGACAGAGCGGTGGACGACATTGAACGCGTCGAACGATCCGTTATCGATAAGCGACGGCTATGCTCGATATTATCGAGACACGGTGAGAGTGCGTGAACGGGCTCACGTTTCCTTCAGGTGCGTGTGTACGCCGTACGTCCTATCTGTGTGTCATTCGATGTATGGCTACGATTTATCGAACGGCAAAGATACTGGCGTGATATTCGATAGAATTATTTTCGAAATCACGCTGAATCTCCATTTCTCCATCCCGAAAGAATGGGAGGTACGCGCATAACGGCGAAGTGCTTCAATAGAATGAATAGCTTGGAGAAATAGAAACCAGTACATTTTCATTCAGCATTTATCGACACGTATTGCTTTTCTAACGCGCGTTAATCGTCAGCGGAATTGTGCTTTTTGGGAATATTCCGGGCAGATAGGTGTATAACGTGTGCTATAAAACGGTCTGCGATCAAATTAAAAACGCGACACAAAGGCGAAAATGTCGCTCGAGACTCGTCATAAATTTTTTGGCAGAGAGAAACCTTCAACGAGAGAAAAAGAGAGAAAAAGAAGATTACGAAACGTTAAAATGCGTTAAAACTGGCAGGAAAATTTATATCGCCGAAACAATGAATCGCACGTCCTAAACATTTTTATGACAAATATAACGTGAGCGGATTATAATCGATAACAGGTTGCCCCGAGCCTGCAATTCGCGAAATTGACACAGTAACTGGCCAAAGGCAGAGGCGGCGGGATAAAGAAGCGTTTTCCGATAGTGATCGGCAATCGAGGTTGTGTTTAATGCCCGCCGTTCATGGGAGGTAGATTCCAATTTCACGTTGAAGTAGATCACAATACCCGGAATTGAGTAATCAGGGTTAATTATGTACTCTTTGGTTGGACTTGGAGGACTGGGGGGTACTCCCACAACACACCGCCATAGAGATAGAGATGCGCAGCACGTGGCGCGTTACTACCGATGTTCTAATTACCGGCAATTACCGTTGCCTAATCAATTACGGTAACGCAATCTGTTCGCATACCTGCTACCGGCTGACCAGGCACAGTAATTGAGGCACCCTTCTCGGATCATCGCGATGGTATGTCGCTCGTATCAGCCGCTATGACGTTGCTACCGCGTTGATACTTATTTCCGACCTTCGCGATCGCATCGCCCGTGATTTTCCGTACTCCGACGATGGAGCGTATCCGCTACGACAATCTCGTCTCGAACTTGGAAATGTAATAGTAGATCGTGAACGGAATGCAACCGTACAGTGAGCAACTGCGGTATAGGAGCATATATTTTCTTCCTTTTTACTTCGCATTCTGGTCTGTTCGCTCGTGCTGCTTCTTGTTCAACGAGTTTCTTTATTTCTAGCTTTTGCTACATACAGATAGCTGAATTTAACAAGAATTAAATACAGAGCTTTCATGTATTAGTTTTGTAACAAGGTCCCTTCATACATGTATTTTTATTTTAAATTAATATATATCTAACATCATTGTTATAAATATAACATTTTAGTTTAATAAGTATTATTAGAATTATTTCAAAATATATATTTTATTATATTTTGTTATCATTAGGACAACATTACATTATCCGAAAAATTTTATAATTTAAAGATTCAAAAATGAGAAAATATAAAATATATAAATTTAAAAATAACATAAATCTTTCTGACTTTTCTAACAACTTTATTTTAACAATAGAGAATTGAGGGAAGGTTTCCCTAGTATAAAATAGGGTGCATAAGTAATTGTCGTTTATAAGAGGTAACATGGATTGTGCTGTATTTTGCACGACGGACCATTTTACGAGCGGTTCCTCGTGTTACGGCACAGTCAGGTATTTTGTTTAAATAGGATGCGTTACGATTTCGATAAAGCGCGTACCAGGTGTCTGCTTGCGTACCCTGCTTCGTAAGCACCGTATCTTAAACGAGAATACACCGGCGATCAGTTTACGAGCTCTGATACGGACTAAAAGGTCTGACAAAGGTACTTAAAGCTTTTCCAGATGTCTGCACATCTTAATAGTGTTTAACTCAGGATTCGTATAAGATTCGTGAAGATTCAAATTTGCACAATTTTGTGACCAAATAAAATATGTGAGCATATTTTTGTTTAACGTTTAAATTAAATTATTTACAAAAAAATTTATAAATAATTAAATATTATTTTGTTCTACGATATTTACAAAAATATATAAGTATATCTTATAAATATATCTAAAAAAAAATCTTTCAAAAAAATTAAGATAGTACTAGTATTAAATTAATTAAATTATAATTGTTTTCTTTTCTCTTTTTCTCTCGAGATAATAAGAAATTCGAAATATGGTATACTCGCAGTAGAAAATATTATCTTACTGTATAACTGCGTAAAAATTTGCTCATAAATCAATTACATTTGCCACAATGTGCATTAAAAAAGATGCGAATAATTTGTTGTAACAGTAATACGATTCCCATAAAGCTTTATCAAAATTTCATCAAAGGATCAGAAAGTATTTTGCCGTTATATGGTATAAATTTAGTCTAGTGGTCCCATTTCTTGGATCGTAAAATGGGCGAATCAGGCACATAAATCCGCCATCGCACTACATTCGCAACTTATCATCATTATTTAAACATACATAACACGCGTGTACATTCCACGGCAATAAAGAACGTTTCGTTGTCGACATCAAGAGTACTAAGTAGCAAAAAGTAATTCTTGTAAAAACATAAAAAAATCGCGTATCAATTATTTACTTTACCAATTTATTGTTAGCAGATAAATAATTTATCAATTATTTACAATTATATTACTTTGACCGTATTTGACCGTAATTGAACGAGAAAGCTTCGCAACAGAGCTCAAGACAGAGGTAAAAGTTCACGACAACAATCTTTTCCCGTGATCGCGTGGGAGCTATCGAGCATAGGGCGTATCTGTACACGCGTATAGAGCCCTTCGAAAATGCAAACTCGAGATGAGATTGCATCCAGCGCCCGAAGCTCCCGCCGGGAAATCTCGGAGGCGAACTTGAGAGCATTAAGCAGCACGTTAACAAGGTAACGCACTCGAAATGCACCATGTGCGATACACTAAGCTTATTGAACCGATTTTAGAAATTCCCTCGATTATTTAGCCACAAATTTTCCCCGGTGAAACCATTACGATTTTATACCCGGAATTTCAAAAATTCCCGTAGTCGCTCGAGATGTAAAAGGGCATACATCACGTGGATTTTCTTTGTGGAGCGCCATCGTTTTGTGGACGACGTTCGAGAATCTTATATATAACGTTTATCTCCGCATCTATTTCCTGAACTACTTTGTCTTTCGAAGAGAAAACGGAGGAAAATCGATAGCAAGGTTCAGCACTTCCGCTACTGTCGACGTAAGGAAAACTTGTTTAGAAAAGTGATCGAGCATGGATTATAAGCGTAGACGGCGAGGAAAATACAGCGGTTACACGGCAGGTTGAAATTTCACGAAAACCCTATCTTCGCCCGAAAGTGCACGGGAGGGACTGCTCCTTCGATTATGATAAAAGGCGTTTGCTATTTTGCGGAACGTTGTACGTACTAAACGTGCGCGCGCTCATGAGATATAATGTGTTGCTCGAAAGTAATATACTGATCGAGGCCGGCAAGACGGTCAAGCGAATAACAAGTATAAAGCAATTACCTCGACATTATGCTCGTCCAGCTCGGGACCAGCACGGTGGTACGATGTCGGCTCTGATCGATCGAGACCAGGCTATTAATTATCCGAGATAGGTTCGAGCCAATGCACGTCGGGGTTAAGTGACTTCCTGGCACCGATGAGAAGCCATTGTTTTGTCGGATATCTTCCTAGAAAAGGTTCGAGGATGAGCTACGGAGCTATAACCATCCCGGTGCCCTGAGCACGGTCGACCCTCGACGAGTCGTGACCAAGTTCGCGCGATTCGATTGAGCTTCCGCCGCTCGCGATCCACGATGGGGGAGGAAGATTGCTCCTTTTGTTCGTTAGGACATTTACTTCGAAAAGAAGAATAGACTATCCGGCACTCTGTATCACACTCGAATATCGGAAAGATCTCGTTAGAAATGAATAATGGGTTTCGTGATTCCGCGATTAATGAATGACGTAAAAATCCTCCTCCGGCGATTTCGCAAGACGATTGCAGACATAATTTATGATCGATCAGGATGAAGACAGAATTATACACAATGTATCCACGGTATGAATAAGAGGACAATCAATGACTCGCTAGGCGAATAAACGAATGGCCATCCTAGCGTCATTAATATCCCGGCGCTCGGAGTTGGATCGTTTCCTTCATGCACGATTGTAATATTAACGGCGTCAGGAAAGTAAAAGCGGTAATATCATGCGCTATCTTCGCGCGTTATTAGCGTCAAGCGTTCCACATCGACAGAGGATCAATTTAATACGCACGATTAACGTCTGGCAGTCTGCGAAGTGTCCCGGTACTTTTTCAGTCTGCCGTAATGAAGAGTCGCCCGATATTAAAGTGCAAGATAGGGGAGGAAGGGAATGGTTGCCATTATGTCGTATTATATTAATACAACGACGTTACAAAGTAATATCGTTACCCGACGTATAATTGGTAAGGCGAAACGTTTTACACTGATTATCCGCTATTCCCCGCCCTGCGATTTATTTTTAATTATTTCCTGCCAACTGCAGGATCATCGACCTGTCGCTGGTTAACCCGGAGTCGATTGCGTCGCATCCGATGTACACGGTGTCACGGCATGCACAATTCAAAATTTATAACAATTTGAATTATGTACATACGATCGTGCGTTGTCGACAACGAGTCCAACTAACTGTTAGTAACATCGATTGCAGATATAATCGATATTTCATTAATTAAATTGCGTAATATAATTCCTAATAATATTGAATTGTTTGCCATCTGTCTCCACGCGTTTTAGTGTTTATCAATGCATATTTAAAATCGAGTTAATGATATTTGACAAATATCTACGATTAAAGCTATCATTATTGTCTTGGCTTAAAAGAGAAGAAATTTAAATGAGCAGATCTTACATATTCTCACAGTACTACGGTAGAAGATTTTAATAAGAGCACTGAGTAAAGAAAGAAACTGGATATATAAGAGATTTTAGTATTTGAACATTTTATATTAAAATTTTAGCGTTATATACTTTTTTAAAGAGGAAAAAGGGGATACTTTATTTTATTAGATACAGATTTTATTATGTGCAGCAGCAACTTCTTAAGCGTTAATTAATTTTTGTTCCAACTGTTGCCATTTACGTAAGTTTCCCAATATACAATTTAATGCTTTAGAAAGCCATTGTTCAATATTGTTCACATGCACATAATTATGTATATATCTTAATATTAGTCACAATGAAGAAGCGCGCAACAAGAGACTCTTGTACCTTGAAAACAGATACAAAGTATATCGTTAAGTGAAACACGATATATAACAATTCCTGAAGCGTGGGCCACGATGAAGACTCCATTTCCGCGTCTTTCGTCGTTCGCCTTTATCTTCGTCCGGATGCGATCCCTTTGAATAGAACTTAATTTAAAGGAACGCCCCGCTCTGTTATCCTAACATCAAATTTGAATCGGCGGTCTCATCCCGCGGATGTATCCCCGTAAATCGCCGTGGGATCGTCTCTCACCGAATTTATTTCGAATTCAAATTGCGTCAAACAAAGCGGCGGGGCGCGCGTAAGAACACAACCCGTCGTCGTGGATACCGGAAATTGCAGCGTTCAGCGTGCGCACCCACTCGCGCGCGTTCCGCCGGGTGTATACATTATTTAGCCGCGCTGGAAACCGCGGGCTGAAATATCGCGATTCTACCGCCCCTCGCACGTCCCGACCTCGATCGATGTCTGTGGAGCGAGAGCCCACGCGAACATAATTTGCGAAAGCTCGGTTTTTCGTCCGGGGCCGCGAGACACAGCGGGATTCGTGCGTGCACGCGGAATACACGGAGATGGAGCGCCGTAACGGCGCTACGGCACGACGACGCGAGGAGAAGGATGCGTGTGCCTTGTACTAGCTCAAATGGACCATTGTTCTAGGCGATGGCTCGACGGCCACCCTCGCCAACCAAACAAAACAATCGAGACGTTCGGGATCTACGATGCCGGGCCGCGATCGGGGTCGACCGTGTTAGGCTTTCTCGACCTATCCGAACCATTCCGGCGAACGCGTACACGTCTTCGCCTCTTTCTCTCCGGCGGTCAAGGTAGAAACCAGGCGACGCCAGATATTCCTAAAACCACCACGACACTCGACGGCTAAATGTAATAGCCCGGCGCATTTACGGCGCCCCCGTAATTATAAGGCGCAGGAATTGCAATTAGTCCTTTATCGCGATGCCCGCCGTGTGCATTGTGCAGCCCCAATTACGTTTGACTGTCATAACTGCTGTTAATTATAGCGCGAACAATTATGACGCGAGTAGCGATGTTAGCAAGATTAATGTGATAACGCGCCCACTTCATATTTATGGCTTTTTCAGATTTATGCGTTGTTTAGTTTGCGCAATTATTTTACCGCGCGATTTATTATGATTTATGGAATACAGACGGCCAAATTGATATTTCATTGAAGATGCGTAAACGTACCTGCGTGCAAATGTATGCTGGACTTCGAGAAAATAATTATTAAACGTATGGCTGTTAATCGGAGACGGTAATTACCTCGATTATATGGAACGCTTTACGTTCTCGTCGTTTAGCACTCGGCGTTTATCATTAGCCGCTTTAATGCACCGAAAATACCAGGAATTCGAACGAATTACGGTCGACTTCCCGCGAGAAAATAAACAGTTGATGAAGAGAACGGAAGTCGTACAGAAAGAAAAAACAACTTTGGCCCAGCTTACGCTCGACGAGCGTAACTTATTCTCTGATTTGAAATTCAGCGCCATATCTACCATTTACGTCCCTAGCACGCGTGTGACTATCGACGGTTATTCGTATGTATATATGTATGTACATACGTGTATATAAACAACGTGATTGTACGTACCCGAATATACTTGGCTGTTTTCTGCAAGAAGTAGAAAATATTTTTAGGGAGCACGTCGGACCATCAAGTATTCTGTTTCACCCTTTATTTTCACATATCCTCTTGTTAGTCCTTTCCTTCTATTGGCTTCGTTTTTTTCTCGAATAACGGGGTGGCTTCTCTTTCTTCTTCATTTATAGGTCTTTTTCTTTCTGAAAGGCATTCCTTGCTTATTCGCGAAATGTCTATAGACAAAATTTTTATGCAGCCACGGTTGCGGTTTGCTCTCACTTTCCCTCAGTGAATTATTGGATCATTTAATCAGATAAGATGAATTATTATGCTAGGCAACGTGAATGCAAATTAACGTTATGAAAATTAGGTACAAGATACACTAAGGAATTGTGATACACGATACAAAGGCAATTAAAAAAGAGCGAGTAAACTCTTTTAATATACATATAGTAGTGATATTATATTTAACAAATTTTTTTTTAGTGGGAAGATTGATCATCGTAGACGTTTATAACAACTGCAGCAAAAAAATGATAGCAGTTGTAATTGGTTTTCCATTAGAAATGGGATATGTATAAGTGAGATCGATGTCACAATTCGTATCAAGTACCGAAATATCGAAAACGATTCGAATGTTCATGGAGTGGATGTATCGTTGGTATGTATCGTATCGGCACACTTGAATTTCGGATCGCAACGGGTTGTACACCATTATTATTTCGTATATCGGTGCGAAGCGGAAAGATTATTTGCAAGCGCGGGAGACAAAGGAATCACCTATGCGAAACGAATCGAGATACCTCTTTCTGCCTCCATCTTCCGTACGTTTTTTCTGCGTTCCTTTTTCATCCCCGGCGGGCCAATCGGTCCAATCCGGCGAGCTTTGTCCGTGTGCCGATCCGTATATCGCATACGTATGTATAAGGAACGAAAAAATCGAGAATTGGTAGGGGGATCAATGCGTAATGGAAGACCCTCTCTCTCCCTCCGGCAAGCCTCTCGCAGCAGTCACGGCGAGTCACGATGAATGGCTGGTATTACTTTATCGGCGACCAGGCTAAATCGAAAATTGAAAAACGGACGGGCCGCGATGAAAGAAAGTAGGTCGTGCTCCGGGTGTTATCGACGTCGTTCTTTCCCTTTTGTACTTCTCGCTATCTCGCGTCTTGCCTAGCGCGAACCTTTCTCTTCCTTTTCAACGACTAATGCCGGCAATCCTTAAGCTACTTCCCAGTGACGAGACCAATATGTTAATTCCAAGAAAAAAGTAGAAACTTGGTATCGATAGTTCTGATAATTAATAGTGACGAATTTATTTTGGCGCTAGTAATTGTTCCAAATGTATTTTTAAGAGATTTCGTGGTTATCTATGTTGTATAAAGGATGTAATCCTTTCCGCGTAACATGACTTTTTTATTATTTTATCCGTATATGATATTATATATGTTAATGGTGAATTTATCTAGTTAAATTTCTCGCACTTATCGGAGTAACTGAGTTGCTATCACGTACTTCCATTAACTTTATACGCAATTAATAATAAGTGCTCAGCAATTATCTGTAATTCGCAACAGGATTTTAGTAGGTGTACGAACGTAGGAATTTATTGCCCCTCGGACAGGTGCGTTACACACGTGCGTTACAACTTGTTCGAGACCGATCGAGCCAGTTTTTCCGCGACTTGCGTGGCAAATACTCGCGATTTGCTGCGGCCAGTAACTTAAATACAGGTGTGTCAATAAGTCAATCTGTCAACCGGCTAATTTTCCTGCGAACAACACCAATGTAGAGATTAATCAAAGACGAAAGTAACGCGTGTTCAATGCGCAGGAAACTTATAATTATCTCTTTTTCCGTGTCGCCACTTTCCATGTGAACACATTTTTACGTTGAGTGAGCTAATACAAGTTTCCACAGAAATTCACGCTAGTCTCTTGTACACGATTACGATATCCTCGACTGGATACGATTTAGGCGATCGCGAGGAAACGGGAAAGGGCAAAAAAGCAAATGGAGCAACACGCGAAATTTTCTTTCTGTCGTTCGTTCGTTCGACAGTCCGGGAGGACTTCAAGAAGGACGGAAAGGAGTCCCCAGCCATCATCATTAGTCCCGCTCTACCGGTAATCGTGATCGTTCTTACGAACGCACAAATTGCCTTTCAAATTGCTTCCCCCTTGAGAAAACAGGGCCCGGTGCCAGAGATGCCCTCTTTTTAACACTGACGAAAAGAAGGAGAGCCCGATGCATCAAGCGAGGACGATAAAGCGAGATAGGACCGACGAGATAAAGAGAAAGAGAGAAAAGGTTTCGTCCTCATGCGGTTCGGGATCCCTTCGTGGAAACGCGGTAATAGCAGGGTCCTCTCCGATCGTTTTTCTCGTTCTCTTTCGATGATGTTGTATCCACTCCGCGCGAGGGGGTGAGATCTTTCAATTTTGTACACGAGGAAAAGTTGTTTCCGCGTCACACGATCGTATTCGCTGTTTACACGGGGTAATGTAAGACGAAATCAAATGAAGACCGCCCGCCGATTGGTTTCTTGA
This sequence comes from Tetramorium parvispinum, assembly GCA_011638315.1. NCBI lineage: Eukaryota > Metazoa > Arthropoda > Insecta > Hymenoptera > Formicidae > Tetramorium > Tetramorium parvispinum. Next base: position 40,850 of record VBVR01000428.1, on the reverse strand, counting down.
AAACAATCGTGCGGCGCCGTGCTGACGAATCGTAAACGAAAGTAAATTGACTCGTGGTCTCTCAGACGCGATTACATTTAATGCTTTATTGAAAGTTAGCACATCTATTTATCTTTATTCGCGAGTTAAGACTATAATTTACATTCCAGCCCATTGTGATACTTATTTATTATTTATTTAGTTGTGTAATTTGCTTTTAATATCATTTTTATTCATCTCTTAAATATTAAATAGGAATAAAACTTTTGTCTAGAGCCATATTTAAATCTTTGTAACGAAAGTGTTGATAACTTTATATCAAAAGTATGCATTTTTAAATTATCGATGACCGCATCTATCTGTAATGTGACATTTAAGGCCCGTTAACTTGATATTGATCAAGAATTACTCATAATGGAAATATATATATAAAGATATATTAAATATATATTGAATATCAAATATATATTGAATGTCGCTAAGTGATGCAGCGATATCATAAGGATCACCTGGGCGTCATTAATAATCGTTACCAACTATCTGGACCCGGCGAGACAGCTGCATGATATATCACAAACTAAAACTGCCTTGGAGAGAGGTAACAAAGAGTGAATTCAAATTCATAAACCTCTCACCGAGTAAATCGATGTTCTTGTCAATACGTCTGGCCTGCGGAGCCATAATGTAGATTCTTTCGTCCGCTGGTATCTAATGGCCGTGATCTTTTTTCGGGATAACCGTTCTGACTCACGGTCTACAGCGAAGCCTAACTAGCCAATTAAACGAGAAACGACCATCGTCACAAGATGAAGGTAACTACTCACAGCATCGCGCAATTACTGAGAAAAGGCATGGCATTAAAAGATTCATAGCTGCTACCGAAGTTTCTTGGTGTTTAATGCTTTTCAGCTGGCCAGAAATAATTTCGTCGAATGCTTGGCACTGTATCGCTTGTCAAACGTACGTCATATCTATTCTAAAATGACCCGCACGTCATGTAAGATATTTTAAAATTTAATCTTTAAATGCTACATGTCTCAAATATTCCTAATAATAATTATATTTCTTTAAACATACTGCAGAACTTTGATATTTTGAAAAAAAAACTCTATTCCGTTGAATAAAATTGAAATGTCTATAAGCTATAAATGTCAGTCTTCAGTAACGGTACATTGTATTTTCAAATACTCTACGTGAAAATTCTCCCATCCCAAGTTGCTCAATCGAAAATGAATTATCATATGCACAATCTTTATTTCGTTTCCCCATAAAAAGTATCATTAAGAAAAGGCAATTTTCGATTGCGCCACAAGACGAAGCTAATTATGTACTCGACGCACGCAGTTTCCAGATAAATTTCACGGCGCTAAAAGATTCATGCGCGTGCCTCCGGTGTCAGGGATTCTTTTTCCTTCGGGCGACCGAGAATAATTTCACTTTCCACGTTCGAAGCTCACGTAACGCTCACGTTTGAGCGGCCCGTAGGAATTACCACTATCTTCATAAAGTATACGCCATTCGAACCGTTAGATTTATATCTATAAATATTTCTCATTTTTTTCCAAATAACCGCGGAAGGCGCGAATAAAAAGAATTTCTCCATTAGATCGCCATAACAGAATGCTACATCATTCGGACATGGCGCCTGGAGGACCAACAATTACTTAGATCCTTTTCCAACGATTTCACTTTCGATGTGGCAAGCTTAGTCTATCGCAGATGTGGAGGCATCTTCGACAGACATTTAGAGCAAAAGTATCTTAGTGAGGGAGAAAGTTGGGCTCCTCTACAGTTTGTACAGGTTGACAGGCAGGTTTTATAATCACGGAACCCATACTTTCCAACATATCCTACAAGCAACATGGCGATAAATTCTTATCACGGAATGTTAGCGGCGAATACCTTAGTGGCACAATGTTTCAGAATAAGTTGTATGTTTTAGGAAGAAGAACAGCACTCCGTTTTACGAGCGATATCGCTAAGAGTAATGCTTCACGGGCGAAATTACGTCGGACGGTAGATAAAGTAAACTTCACCAGACAGGTTGGAAAGAACGAAATTTGCTTCGTTATTAGATATGGCCATTACTTGCAATATCCGCTCAACACGTTATTTATCGTGCTCCGAGATAGATCGATTGTAATTTTCCTGATACTTGTTAAAAGCAATATTGTGATTACACTTAGCTGAGTACGGTAAACTCGCAAGATATTTAATATGAATAGGCATGTATAATCATAGTCAGATTGAAATATTTAGTCGTATAAAACGTAAATATAATGACATTATATGTTCATAATTAAAATATTTCTGTTACATTTCGTGTGACCACTATGAATTTATATTGGTTTAATAAAAGGCATATTTAATAAAAGACATATTTTTAAATATTTTACGATAATATTTAACGTTAGCAATTTTTCAACGGTATATATTAGAGTAATGCAATAACTTTTTTACGTTGTGTACACGAAAATATTTTGTAGTCCCGCAAATGTCACAAATTTCTGTTTACATGTCTCTTGAAATATTCAGCATATTACGAGCAATCAACCAGTTTTCTTCAAAGCGTCGGTTAACGGTACGAGTCAAAGTTATTTTTACGAATTCGCAGATAAATATCCGTGGAATTTTCACGTGCATAAGAAATTAGAGGGACACTGGGTGTTCACGGAAGATATTTCTTCGCTCTGAGAGACAGGCTACTACCGGCGCGCCGTCAAAGTTGGCGCGTGTACGTTTTATTTTTAAAGCCGCGCGTACATCGAATACACGGAGGATCATTCGGGATTTTAATTAAACGGATTAAGCGTGTCGTTATGGACCTTAAATTTCTGTGAATACAAGAAAACGAGTATACGTTACGCCGCGGAACCTTTACAAGACACTAATTGTGTTTACGATCGTTTTAAGTCCAGCCTCTTTGACGTTCGCTCGTAAAGCAAAACCTAAAGTCGGAATTATGGCGCCTCTCCGCTTTCGTTCCGCATTTTTTCCGCGCATTAAGCATCCATGAAATTTAATTATTTTTTATGTCGCCGCGGATTTGAATAATGCCGCGGGATTGGACCCGGCACGGATTTGTCTCCTCGCGGAGATTACTGCACGACCGACGATTAATTTGTCCAGATAATTAAGAATTCGCGCGACGCTCGCGACCGCACGGGATGAACGTCGTTCCAAAAATTATTCAAGATTCCTCAGTACGACGTCAACGTTGCTACATCCTCGACCTTTGTCAAAATTTTATGAGCCCGCTACGACGAGTTTCACATTCACCGTCGTAAAATGCCTTAAACCTTTATCCCCCTAATCTTGTTCGTTATACCCACTCGCTAATACGACCGCGTCTTTTTCTCGTACCTCTTTCGCCCCGCAGCATTTTCCGCCCGTGCTATCTTATAATGTAATCTTAGAGGTCCAGCAATTCATAGATTCCACGCTCGATAGAAGCTCGAAAGTTTCGCCGGGGCTTTTACAGGAGATCATATGTTTCGTTTTGTAACGCGCTCCTTATCCGCGGAGATAATCACGCTCGATACACTTTAGCAAGCTGAACAGGTTTTCAAGGAGTTTACGTATCGTAGGAAGATGATAACGATTTACGAGCAAAATTTGTAATAATATAATTAAATTTACGCGCGACACATACTGAAGATATCTGGAAATATATGTATAAGTAAATCATATCTTTTAAATAATTCATATATATTGTATATTGTATATACTATACATCTTCATGCCTTTATAATTTATTCATATTTTATTCAGTAATTAGAAGCCGATGATAAACACATGTCGGAGATGCTGCTTTTCTGATTAATTAAAGTATAATTGTATAATAAGTGGCTACGTAACTTTCTCGATAATAATAATAATACTGCATACCACTCTGAAAATTTGAGTCTTTCGGATAATAATAAATCGCGTGTCCAAGATTCAAATAAATTACCTTCGATGATGATGGCCATAATTCAACCCAATGGCCTGGTTCGGCAGTAACGCCATGCATCATTGTCGCATAGCGCGCCACATATGGGACACACACCGACGCTACCACGTAGATGCCATCCAGAGAAGTTGATCGGAACACGATGCGAACGGAATTTTCGAGTGGAACGCAGCTGGACATTCCAGAGGGTCGATGCCGGGCAGCGTCGGAAACGGTTCTTCTATCGAGCGTGCCGCATCAGGGTAACTTCACTAATTACGCCAAACGGAACTAGAGCACGCTAAGCGTGTCTCATCGGTAGAATCTGTTTACGGGGTCGTACAGGTGCGAACACATTGGCGGGACACACGAACCCGTACCGCGGTCCGGCACGAGCGACCACATGCGTCAGCATCCAAAGGCAAACGAGGTGCCGAGTAGTTAGGTCAGCGTTGTGTATGATCAAACGGACTATGCATACGAATTTACATTAACGCTGTCTCCTTCATGAACATCGATCGGTCGTGTTGATAGAAACCAGGCATAGAAATTTGCTCCCACCGGGTTTAAACGTTCCATTTCGATCGGTTACATTTGCGAAGGTCGCTCGTTAAGCTATCTCTCTGCGGTAGGTGATGTCGAAACCGATTAGCGTTCTTGTCTAAGCGCGCAACTACGGGCGTGGTGATAATTTAAGTAAATTGCTAGTATGAGAGTGCTAGAAGAGATATTCGAGGTATTTTAGCAACATGCGAAAAGAACATATTACGCACGTTAATATTTCACAAGCCGGCGTGGCTGTTCGTGTTTTCTGCTAATTGACGTTTCGCTTGCCTGCTAATCGCAGATACTGATCGATATCGTGACCTCGATATGAATTAATTGACACATCACAGTGGTCGTGGCAGCCTAGCGTGCACGAGCTGAAGATAGCTTGCGGACAGGAACGAGAAAATTGCAAAGTTTCGTGGGATATCAGTAGTGTACACGTCGTGTAAATCTGGTCGTCCGCGGGGGGTAGACAACGACCGTCCACGGTCAGGTCCCCAGGGGCTTTTCATGAACGGGGAGACCGGTCCATGCAAAACTTTTCAATGGACCTCCATCACAATGGGATGGCGGTTTACATTTATTAGACCCGCGGCGAAATGCTTAGTTTGCATTTGAAACCTGCCGTCCACCCTCATTCACGGTGCGCTCTCGCGGAAAAGCGCCGGTACCCAATACCCATCTTTGTGTCGAGGGTTGCCGCGACCGTGCCCGTAGAATAAAGTTTGTTTCCCTCGTTAAATGGATCATTCTGGGCGTGAATGATTGTCGCCAACGCTCGCGTGTCTAGTTTCTTAATTATCGGTTAAATTAATACAGAGAGCGCATCCGTGTAAATGTTCGCAAACCTAAATTTATGTATGGGATTGTATATGGGCAGTTTATATCTTTGACGTATTAAAGCAGAAAATTTCTTCACATTTTTTTTTATTAGAAAATATTTGACTTCACACATACAAAATTTATTTTGTGAATTTTGTGAATAATTTTATCTTTTTAATAAATATATTGGATATACTTAAATGATACATTACGTTAAACAGATGTACATGTTAAGAAATAATATAGTATGTTTTAAATATGCGAATTCAAGATTTATTATTACTGTAATTCTTCTTTTTTTTTAAGTATTTGTTAATTATTATCGACGCTAAGCAAAAAAGAAAATAATCATTCTTCATTACAGCTTTCTACAACAGAGACAACATTATTTCTCGACATTTAATTTTAACTAAATGTCAATTGAAATGACAATACTTAATACTGAAATAAAAAAAAACTCGTAATTAATTACGAATCACCGTGAAGTATTAATAACAAGGACGGCACAAAGCGAAGTCTATTCAACCACCACGTATTTGTCGCTAAATAGATTAACGATTCAGCTGCATGTTTCAACTGTACTTTAATCTATTGTTAATCAACTGCGGCTCTTTAACTAGCAATAATGCGAGTTAAAAGAGTCAGCGCATGAGAAATGAGTTCCGTCTGGGGAATATCTGGAAATATCTGTCCCGGAAACTGGGACAAGGAAACGGATTTCCACGCAATCATAACAGTTGGATAATTTACTACATCGGACATAACCGGCATAACTTCTTGTTTAATCGAACACTCGCATCCACCCCTCGATAGCTGCGTACGATTTACACGCAATCGTAAATGTACAGAGTTTCACTATCAGTCAGCATACAGAAAATTTACAATACTCGCCTTCATACCTGTATTTGTTTCCTTTCAATAAATATCCAAATGTGTTTCATACATATTTTATAAACGGCCGACATATTTTTATTTTCCGTGGTTATTATCACATATAAATTGTACGTGCCCGTTTGTAGGTTTTTGGCAAAAAGGCTGTCGCCGTTCGTTGAACCGAATAATATGACGATATTGACCGATATTATTGACTGAATAGTAGCGCACGTCAAATTATCGAGAAATATAACAAGTGGATTGCAGAGTATTTCTTTTTTCTGAAGCGGCGCGCGGCGCGTTGCATTTTTATTGCGTTCTGACAAGTGGCTTCATTTCTGAGCGAGAGTCGACTTAACGTTTCTATCGATTTGAGCTGTCGTCCGATTTTTATGCATCATGAAACTTTTATGCGCTATATACTTAACGCTGCGAGCGACGTGCAAATATAATGAAAGAAAGGTTTTAGCATTAGCTCGAAAATTAATTTTCTCAAACGAATTATAGTACATTATCATAATGCAATAAGTGATAACTTCATTGCAATAAAATCCGAATACTAAAATATTCCGATCTAAATATATCCAGATCTTGGATTAATTTTCTTATTTTAAAAAGATTACTTGTTTTCCATATAAAAAATTATAGATTATTTTTTCTATTATACAATCTTTTTATACTTTATGTAATTATTAACACATAATTTATAATTAGAATGCCATTAAGTGTCAGTGTATAGAAAATATAATATTTTCTGGGATATAAAATTAAATGTATAGTTTACGTGACAGTGATTTGACATGAAATATATGATTAACAATGATTCTTTAAATCAATTCGTCTTTTATTCGAGCATCCGCAAAATCATCCATGTGTAAATATTCGTGCGAAATAATAATTTACATAAAAAGCCGCTGCGTTGATACAGAGAAGGAATACAACATGATGATTTTACTATTGTATGTAATAGTTCGTCTTAGCCGTCCATCATACTCATCGTCACCGCCATTGTCATCATTGTCATCGTTTTGCGTACGCGGCGCCTACACGCGGGCGTACTTTTACATGCACATAGTGAAAGGTAGACAGGAATACAACCGTAAGTTATAACTCATGGTTAGTGGGCAGCATCAAGTGTTCAAGACTCGCATGTATCAACTAGACACACTACCATATTTAGAATTTCGCAGTGATCGTAAAATGAAATTTGACAATTATTTCTTTGATAATTAATTTATATTAATTTTCTTTACGGTAAAATATCTTGTCATAGAATTTTCGAAAAAAATATTTCTTTAGCACCTTTCTTTGAATATTTGTAGAATAATTAAATTTCCGTTAACTTAAAAGTGAATTAAAAATTTTATCCATTAAAGTCTTTATTGCTAATTCATACACTTCAATACATGAAACTACTTTTTGATTAATTCGCGACGTTAAGAAAACATACTTGTACACCGAGTGAAACGAAGTTTGAAAGATCAATGAAATATTTTCATATGACACCCACGCAGTTCATCTCTGTTGAGAAGGAGGTCATCGGTGAATATTCTGATACTTCGCGCGCGTTTCACTGCATCATCATGTCCGCGGTGAAATCGCGGCTATAAAGGCAATGTAAAACTGAACAAAAATAATAATGTTCTCAATATAATAATTAAATTAATTATATTATTTTCTTGTTCTGTTACCTATATTTATATAAACAAGACTTTAATATTTGAAATTGTAAATAATACATAAATAATAATTAACCCAAAATAAATGTTTGCTCTATGTTTCAAATATTGATACTATAAATTCGATTTAATGAAATTTAAACAATTGTGGAAATTGTAATATAGTTAATATAATTGTATCCAAAATATCCCAATCTGTCTATTTACTAAAACATTATTAGATATATTTTATGTAAAATGTACTACTACATATATCTCGTATCGTATATATCTCGTATACATGAGCTCAAATTCAATAACGTTAGTTGCGTCATCAGTGGTATAATTATTTTCCGCAGCAATGATGGTTAAGCTATTCTCCTTTCCCCGTCGATGCCGAACAAGGGCCGCTCAGCGGTATATCTCTTTATCATAGCCTAGGGCAGCAATTCCTATTTCATCCAACATCAAGTTAGAGTTGAAATTCTGACCAGTCAAGAATGAATGGTTTTCAGCTAATCAAATTGTATAATCGGAGACCATAAAAATTAAATATTAATTGAAGCTAAAATAGCAAAAATGATAAAAGAAAAAAATTAATAAAAAGCATAAACTGAAATGAATCGCCTCACACAAATATACAAAAATAGCTCTTTCAGTATTAACTTCATTTCCTATTTTTTAAATAAAAATGTCAATCAAGCTTTCTTAGTTTTAAAAAATTAAAAATAACAGGTGGAATAAATAATTAAATGATAATATTATTGAATTGATTTCGGTTTAGAGAATAATTTGAAAAATATTTTTAAGTATCTTATCTTCTGTAAGAGATATCCATGTGTCAAAGTTATCTTTTATCTTACTCGCGGGATGACTGCACAATAGTGCAATGAATATTTCAGAAAAAGATACAATCTAATTTTAAGAATAATTAAAATAGGAGAATATAGAAATAACATTTAATAATAATGAAAAAATATAACAAGATGCGAATACATGTTTGATATAGAAGCAGAATAGCGCAAAGGCTAAAGGCTTCATTTTTTAAATTTGTATCTTTAATTAAAAAAAAATATCCTTTTCGGATTGCTATGCCCTATTTTCAGCTCGTTGTACTGGAAGTCCAACGTGACTTCAATGAGATCGATGACAAGGGTTCCGTTTCCTTATTAGCAACTGTCGCGAGAACTTATGCTTTCTCGCATTTTCACTCTTCTTCAACTCGACGGAGGGGAAAGGGTATGGGTCGAAAATTGAGCTTCCCCCTCTTGTGTTCGTCTTCGTCTCGCTCTTGTTATTCTCGTTTCTCACCCTTCCGCGTTCGCGACACTCGACTGCAGAAGGCAGAAACAGGAGCAGCCATTCTGGAACAACGCTGGAACGTTGAAGGGAGAAGGAGCGTAGGAGTAAGCTGGTAGCAATGCACCATAAACGATCGGTCGACAAAGGAAGAGGAATGGAGAGGAGGAAGGATAGCATGCCAGACGAACAGGACGTGCAGAACGAAAGGAACGACAGGACGAGGGAGGCAAAGACAGTAGAACGAAGTCGTGGAACGAAGTTGAAAGCAAAAAGAAAAGAGATATACGGAAAATTGGAAAAAAAGCGACCGGCGTGGAATACGATAAGAGTGCGAGAGAAAGACTAAATGGGAAGCAGAGTTATCGAGAGGGAAGAGGATCGACAGAGGAAACGCAAAGATGCAGAAACAATAGGGAGATAGAGAGGGAGGCACGTATCAAACTCCGTGGAAAAAACAGATGGTGCGGAGACCGGAGAGGAGAGAAAACGGAAAGAGAGAAGGGACTAACGGGAAGATAGTGACGAGGGAGTTAAAGCAAAGGGAAAGAGGGACTCTGTCCGTCCGTACGTCGGTCCACGGGCGTGCGCATATCTCATCTGCATAGAAACAAGCTCGCTGGGACAATGGGATCCTCCGTCCATTCTGACACTGCAAACACAGTGCAACCGTGTTCCCCCAATAGGAAACCACTTCAGTATGCTCTGCTAACCCTTTCGACGCAGCGAGGGCCCTATCATCGACCCGGCGTTATCTTTTGTATGTTGTACGATAATTTTGTACCTGGTAACGTTTTCGTGAATCAGGGAGCTACGCTGGGGAGCACTGGGATGCGCTCTCGGTTGCGCGGGGATTCCGCCGCGTTGTTTGCTCGACGTCTCACGCTCACGTGCGCGCCATGGAAAAATCGTTCGTATCTCGTTCTCAAACTATAACCGCTTGGCACTCTAGTGCTCTTATAAATATGAAAGTTGCGCGGGATCGAGTTACCGCTCGATAGACGTCGAGCACACCGAATGCCCGGGTGCGACGTTGAGGTTTATATTGCGACACGCGACGCGAATTAATGTGCAAAAATTCGCGGTCGAAGACAAGCATGGGTGTGCTTTACCGCACTTTCATATGCATCACGAGCGGCTATTTTAATAGATCGTAAAAGTAAAATTGCATAATTCTGCTTTTATACGCTGACACATTTCGTTTCAATACCGTACTATGTAGCTCAGTTTAATGACTTTATTCTTGTACAACTTTTTAACATTGATTTTTTTGTTCGTTTATAATATACTTACATTTTGAATATTCTAAATTAAATGCACAAACAAATTACGAATATAAAAGAATGCTCGTTAAATTTTATTTTTGAAATGTCTTTATACAATATTTATATACGATAAAAATATATTTCAATTATTTTCATGCGATTATATTTTAGACTATTACATTTATTTATAAAATATTCTCGTGATTCAAGTGAACTATATAGTTACGGATTTCTACCAATACGTATACGTAGCTCTTAAAAAAATACTCGTCAGTAGCGAAGCTTTTACTTGTTCGATGCGAAGCTAAGATGATATATACGCAAATTTTATAAAAGAGTTGAAGAGAACGTGCGGGAATGGAAAATAAGATTATCGATTCGTGTATCTTGAAAAATGCCTATACATTGACAATATTCGGAAATAAATGATGATACATATTATTTTATTCGTATCAAGTTTAGAAAGAGAGAGGAGAGAGAAAGAGATATGCATTTCAGTTTTATATCGAATTTCTTGGAGTTATCGGAAGTTCCATTACTTCAATATCGAAATATGAAATTTTGTAGAATTTTAATGGTCAACAGCGAATATTTCTTATGTGCATGCTCGATTTTTCTTTAGTAAAATATTTCATTTTAAAAAATCTTGTATTAGAAAGTTGATTTATAGAAATTTCATGAAGTCTCTATAGTCATACATCATTCATTTGATAACTATGTCAATACGAAGTGTCTTGTTGTCACTTACATCCCGTCACTGATCGCGAATATTTCTTTCCCCGAGCAAGTTATGGAATTCGAGAGACGAGAGTGTATTTCCTCCGACAAAATATTCCCGATGCATTCCGCGCGGCACGACGGGCATGAAGAATTGAGGAAACGAAGTGCAAGGCTGTATCTCTTCGTGAAACTTGGCGCGCCGAAGTCGGAATTACTGTGTCCGCTCTCAGCAGCATCTGGATATCCGCTCCGGGGCTGCTCCGACGAGTTTGCAAGTAGCACCGGGGCCGGCAGTAAAAAAAATTTGTTAGAAATTCCGAGGGATTTTCAGCCGACAAGTTTCGAGAGAACTCGTGCTCGGACATGAACGCTGCTCTCGTAGATAGCCACCATCTTGCCGATGGAGGACGAGGACGAGGGCGAGGTGACTGGCCGCCTGCGGAAACTTTGCCGTTTATTACCGCCGCGTTAACCGGCGCCCTCATCTACGCCGGTAATTAATCGGAGAAACTCGGATCGTAAACAAGGCTCCGTCCATTAAGATTCCATTCATTACACCGGAAGTAGACGCGAGTAAAGCCCACCACCCTCCCGCCCGTCACTTCGTCCGTCCATCCGTCCGTTTCGTCGGTCTCTTTTCTCCTTGGCTTCTATCACGGTTACGGAAGGAGGGAAGCAGGTGGCTAAGAACCTGCGGAGGCTCTCGAGTGAGAAAACGAGAGAAGAGAGGGGAAGGGGAAAGCGCGCGAGAGCGCCGAAGACTTTCAATAATTCTTCGGAATAACTTTGAAGCGCGCGCGGAGACGGACCTAGCGAGTTTCAGCAAACTTTTCACTCCCTCCTGCTTTATCCTTTCTCGCCGTCTTCCTTCCTGCTCCTCTCCCTCTCTCTCTCTCTCTCTACCTCTTTCTCGATTTGGTCCTTCGCTTGGATACCGCCGCGGGAGATAAGTTTCAGATCCCCGTTGTCCTCCTCGTGACCGTGCCAGAGAAGCGAACCGTTTCTTATCTTTTATGCATTATCGGCGGTCTTCACCCCTCTCTCTCCCCTACCGACGGTCCGGCGACGTTGTTCTCGTTCACTCATATTTCGGAACCAATATTATGCTAATACTCATCGCGATGCACCCGTCGCGCGCCGATGTTTGTCCCTGCGGGAGAACGAAACATCGATGTTGCATGCCGATGGTTATCGACGGATAAAGATCGTGAGATCGCCACCCACATGCCTGTCGCGTATGCTTTCGTGAATAATTCCGGCGTCAACGACGGCGGCGACGACACTTCTCGTTTCCTACATCACCGGGAGGAACGTGACAGCTTCCTCTTGTCGCGAGCAGACCATTGTGCAAGGCAGAATGAAGACTTGGGAGATGTGTCTCTGAAGGTTACCGATTTCATAAGTGATATCGAGAAGACCATTGAAATATTTTCTTTATGAGATATGAGATTATTGATGACGATAAGAACTCAATCACTCGGATCTTTCTAGGAAGATCTGCCATTTGCTACGTATTTAAATAACTACGGATAATGAAATAATTGGAATCCTGAATCAATAACGAATTGAAGCAGATTTCTTATAAAATTTTATGCCAATTCGAATTGTATTAAGTACATTAATTTAAATCTTATTTAAATTTCTATATATAAAGAGAGATCTATTAATCTATTTTGGAGAGTCGAATTAAAATTTATCTCCGTAATGAAACTAATACATATTATCTTCTAATCTTATCTGTATCTGCTACGGACGTTGACACTATGATCAGTGATGCTTACCTGAAACGGAGAAACATAAAGACAATTAGTGCACAACATTCGTAATACATAAAAATATGTTTTAATAATAGTGTTACAGTCATTTCAGAATTCATGACATAAAGTCTTAGAAAAAAATTTTTTATAAATTTTAAATCGTGAGAATTTCTAATATCCCGTTATCGATTCATATGTAGATTCCTCGTTTGAAGTTGATCAATTTGCATTTAGCTCATCTTCTTCGCGTTATCTATAATTCAATCGTTTCGAAGATCAATGTATTATTATTATTATTATATATGTCTAGATTATATCGTCTTTAGTAACGTATAAAGGTCGATCTAGTGATATAGTCTGCTACTGTAACTAGTATGAGATCACATAGAGGGTGGTGAAGATGAGTTCAAAGCAATTGGTAGCTCAGCAATCTCAGCCTAATCGTATCTTCCTGCTTCGGGGTGAAATACATAAAAGCGTTATCTACCGGATACATGGTAATCACGGTGAAATGTTGTAACGTAAAGCGAACAATATGACGAGAGAACCTTAGTATTTCTATTTACGATTTTATTGCAATCGCAGTGAAGCAATCGTTAATTCCCTGCCATTGAATTCCACGATATTGGTGCATATACATACATTATTGCTATAAGTCTACGTATAATATTCCGAAATTTGAATTTTCTTTAGAGACTCTAGCTTTAATCTTACATTCTCGAGGTCATTAAATCTTACCCTCCTGATGTCTTGGGCTAAACACACAAGTTTGAATCTCGGCGATATGGAAGTGCACGTGCAGGGACCGAAAAGCGCTCCCTCGTCCTATAGACGCTATTGTTTGACTATCGGAAGTTCCCGGAAGTTACACCGAGGTCAGTATCGGACTTCGTGTGTAGCTCGTCTGACCCAATTACGCGATGTTATCCATGACCGAAGATAACCGGTATTAGCAGGGAAGAACGATTAGCAAGCGAGCAAAAACTCGTGACTCCGGGTTTCGTGAATATAATCGACAATTTCGCCGTCGAGTCGAGTAGAAAGGCCGGAATTGCACGGTGCAAGATTCGTCGTGCAAGCACGGGGAATGTCGCGTCGCTCGCATATAGGTACGCATACATTGTACGCGTATCGCGCGCATTGTTATTACGCACCGTTTCTCGAGCGCTACGGCCGGACGCAGCGGCGCACTTTTAATCACCATTCAGGCGGATTGAGCTAAACGGGACGAGACGGGACACACCGGTGCCACCACCGCGAGGCAAAACAAGGGTTGAATGGCGCGGCGGGGCGCCGGCGGCCCGGGTACGTACACGACGCGAGCTATTTGCGGCGCAAAAAACGAGTCAGCGAATCGCCGGTGCGGGAAAAGGGCAGTGTGGTGTGAGGGGGAGAAAGAATATGAAACGGAACAATTGAAATTGGGCACGGTGCCAGCGTGCACGCATACAATATCCGCCAAAAGTTTGTTAACGCCTCGCGGGACCTCCCGGCTGCTTCGCGCCCCCGCCACGCTCGCCTGGCGTAAGAGGTACGAATCGTATCGTAATGGGATACTTCCGCTCGTCTGTCGTTGTTACGCGCGGTTTATTAGCGCGGTCGAACTTTGTAACGGAGATTTCTAGTACTTTTCTTCGCGCCGAGATATATCGTCGAACTTTTCCTCGGCGCAGAACGCACCGCCGACTCGCCGAGAAAGGATTTATCGACGGCTATACGAAGTTGAAGATCGATAGTGTTCTCCGTGGCAACTGCCTGTTAACAAATTATAAAACAATCCCTCTTTTTTTTTTCGCCGATGTGCGTGGCTTTATTGGATTTAAGTTCATTGTTGTTATTCAGATCACGCGTTTTTGATGCATCGATTGACGTCCACGGTAACTCAATAATAAGTATTATTTCTGGACGTGTAGTTGAAAAATATAAATACTTCGCGTAAACATGTGTTATTAAATTTTTGCGGCGATCTTTATGCACGTAAAGTAATGCGAAAAAAATATCTGTATCAATCATTTCTATTTGTCGATAAATATTTTCACGCGTGGAAATATTTATGCTGTAAATTCCAATCATATGTAAAATTGTGACGACAAAATATTTATATCTCTCATACTGTTACAAAAGTTACTCCTTATTATATGCAACATTGATATGCATATCGCGTTGTTTTGACTATAACTGCAATTTTCAAACTAGAGACAAGTATCGTTTCGCTGTAGTTTGTAATATTGATATGCACGCGGTTGTATATGTATTTTACATGTTACGATACTTGACTTACGCTACTTTTCCTTTGATCGCCTCGTTTCGAGCGCGCGCGAGAGAGAGAGACAAGCGAGCGAGTTTTCCAAGGAGAAATACGTGATACGTTTATTACTTACACGCGCCACGACAAATTACAGGGGGCACCGACCACGATCCGGCCCCGGCTCCTGTAATGATGCGGGAGCGAATTTCCGTGGAAGTAGCACGCGTGGTTACAAACTTTTTAACCGTAGTGTCTACGGCACGGACATGTCGTGTGGGTGCGGGCGCGCGTATGTGTGCGTGCGAGGGCTCGCGTGGCTTTGCCACGACTCGAGCTTGCAATTTGTGCAGTGGTCAAAGGCAACGGCCGGTGTGAGAGAACATTACCGCAGGTAGCCGGATGAAACCGAAAGAGAGAGGGAAAGCACGCACGATAAATAGGAAACGTGGTAGGAGAAAAACATTCTCGACATGCGGAGGACTTGCAATTGCGAACTTAAATTGTGGTCCGCGGTTATTGAGAAATAATCGCCTCTTGCGATGAAATTATTTTTCATCGATGCGGTATCGCTGGCGGTTTCAATATTAGGACCGATAAACAGCCTTCCCTTAATTATCTTCATCGAGAATTCGGATGAAGAGATTGATGTATAATAATAAGAGCGTGGAGGAATAATGATAATCCGTACTTTCCGGCCTCTTTAATATTTTATGTTTAATCCATTTAGTACTTCAGATATTTTCGGTTATTTTTATTTTCATCTTTCTATAAAGTGCGAACATATGCATGTTTCATATGGAAAGTGTGAAAAACGGCATTTAAAAGGAGCAGAAATGTATATATTGTGTGTATTTCTGTAATGAATCATGACAAGTTTTTTTATTAACTTTTTATAATAAAAGTTTTACTGCACAAATATAGCACTTTAAATCGCGAAATGTAAGTATATTAGTTTTAAAGAAATGTAAATCTAAGTTATAAAAGAACATCGCTAAATAGTGGATGTTATTCAATAAGCTAATAAAAGAGAAAAAGAGTTGTAAAGTGTTAACATCAATTTAACTTTTGTTTTGCAACAGCTGTACTTAGAATACAAGAGACACGTTGAATGTATCGGGGCAGACGATTTATCAATAGAATTGTGCAGAATAGTTACGATAATTGATTGATTCTCGATATCCGCAAGAAAAATGATTGCTTCCTACGAGAAACCTGTTGGATATTCAAAGCTTCCGATTATTGATTCCCTTTGACCGCTTGCAATCGAATGCAAGCAAATGAATTTCAAAATGATATTGATCGATTCACAACGTAAAATTACAAGGAACGATATAAAATTTTATTATATTGTACTCTTGAACAAGTACAATTAATTTACTAAAATTTTATTAATGTAAGGTAAAAATTGAGTTTTCTCTTGGCAACAATTTTAATTTTTTGCCTGTTGAAAATAATGCAGGACGCTTCCAATAATTTAAACAATTCTCTTGAAGTACAACATATCTTTTAAATTATTTATTTCTTTCGGACATTATGGACCGTTCTCTTCGAAAGTAAGCGTAACTATCAGCGTGGAAAGAGAGACATAAATTGAATGTGCAATCACGGCAAAACCGAGTCGCCATGAATAACGGCAATAAATGTCGTTTCTTCCAAAGGTTTACAAAGAATCCTCGTGCGACCGAAGAAGGCGGAGAAGAAGACGATCCTTCGAGGTGCAGCGTGCGAAGCTCGCAAGAAGATCTCCCTCTCTCCCTTCAAAAACAAATTCATATTTCAAGACGGTACCCTCTACGGTGTATTCGTCTACGAAAAGAGACGCGAGCTCGGAGATAAAAGTGAAATACGCGGGTTCGCTATTGAAGGCGGTGCCGGAGGAGGAACGCGGATACAAAGCCAGAGACAAGGGATCGCGGTCATTCGTCATTCGACGTCGCCCTTTGTCTCATATCGCTATAATAGATTGAGCTTGACAATCACTTATCTCATTTGAATCCGCTCTGTCTCCGTCCCTCGTATGAGATAGGGATAAATCGGTCCTGGTCGAAAAGCAATTTAATCAGGAAGATCGTCGTCGCCAGGCCGTCTTCGAGATGATCGCGCGAACGCTGGCTGCTTTCGTCGCCCCCGTCGCCCTTGTCGTCGAGACGAATTTTTCGCGCGCAATGAAAGGAAAAAAAAAAGGAAGCGAAAAATCTAATGAACGTCATCTTGATTCATGATCTGGAGAAACTGGGCCTGCCGCGCGCGCAACACTGGAAATGGATGCACGGCCGCCGGTCGAAATTCAATTTGTATGCTCCATGATTTATTTTCCCTCCGCGCGGATTTATCTTCCGGGCGATGCTCTCCGGTGCATTTTACGGCGTCATCTTCCATTAAGTGGGCTATCCATACGTTAGACCGGCGAGAAGATTACGTTTTACGCGTCTCATCCGTCGCTGTTAATTATGAAATGCGTATTATTCTCTGCGGGGAGTTATCCCGCGCGTATTCACGCGAAATTGAAGTTTCTTGCGGTACTCGCCGGGGAAATACGTCGTAAAAAGTATCGACAATTTGAGCGCGGGCGCTGCGCTTCCTCCTCGAAATCCTGTTGGAAATTTTCCAGTGATACCCAACAATCGGTTGACCGGTCGAGGATTCCGGCGTTAACGCGTTTACCCCGCGTTCTCAGCGCAATTGCGCAATCGGCCGTGTGTAGGAACCATCCGTTAGACACGCTTCGTTCATTCCGCTCGTTACTTCTATTACCACCCGACATTTACGTGCACCCTTACACGCGCATTGCCGGGTGCACGAATTGGACTTGGCTCGGTCGCGTCGCGCGACAGCGACGGGCGGATCGAACGGTTACCCTTGATTTTTCTTTCAGACAGAAATTTGAGATGAATGCGAGGCGGATAAACGCGGGGCGGCGGGAGGCTCATCGGCAGTCTATCGTTCGGGCAAACAGTCTCCTCGAACAAAAGAACGAGCCAGCAGCGTCAACACAAAAATCCCATTTACGTCTCTCGCGCAGACATAAGCCGGGCTCGTGGAGGCAATCACGGTAGCGCGCGCTCTCGAGATATCCGTGTTAAATAAATTTCAGCGGACGACCCCTTTCGCGCCCCGTATCCTCCTCGTCGGATTCGTCGACACAGGGAAAACATCGGGAACGGGCCTTCCTCCTTCTCGGACGGCGTCGACGGTGCGCGCTGTCTAAGCGCGCTGAGATTGACAGCTCGAGTGCGCGCACGCTCGCTCCGAAAACATCGCCGTAAGACGCGCGGGCGTATCGCGAACGGCGCGTATTCGCGCATACGTGCGTATCGGGTGAACGCACACGAGCGACGATTACGCGCGCGACACAGACACACCTACGCGGGGATTCACACAAGCGACTGTATAAACACAGGCATACGCAGCGGGAGTATAATGTACGCGGCGAGCACCACGGCATCGCGTTATCCCTACACGTCTGTCCATTATTGCGATAGCAGGCTGCGTCAATATTGGCCCAAAGGGTTTCACTGTGATTGTCTTGCTCGCGTACACACACACACACACACACACACACACACATACATACATATATACACGTATATGGCATTAGGCCCGTCTCATGCGCGATACTAGCCTAGCTGCCTGCACCGATCGACAGCCTCCGCCGCATTCTCCTCTTCCTCCTCCTTCTCTCCTCCTCTTCCTCGTTTTCGCCTCATCGTCTTCTCTTCCGCCGTGCCGCCGCGCCGTTCTCCTCGCCGTTTACTCAGCTTCGCACGAACGATCGCTTCGTTCAAACGCTTCGAAAACAGGCACATCCGATTTCATGATAGCTTCAAATAGTTCGCACCGTTCTTAGCCAGCAGACCGGCTAACGGGGTAGGGCCCGCTTGTTTGCGAATGCGTCGGCGGTACGGGATCGTTGTGAGGAGAGATGGTTTCACGGACTATTTGGGCTTTAACGATTGATGAGATATGAATTATTATTCGAAGCGGCAACATCGAGCGCTTGCTCTGATGAGGCGAAGAAAAGATATGTAATGTTCCTATTCGCATATTTTACATGCATTATCTCACTCGTTGAAAGGAGAAACAGAATAGATAAATCTAGTTGAACGGACCTTTATATCGTATAGAATTGTATCGAATAGCAAATTTCCCATTCAGTGACACGCTGAAGATTATATCTCTGTACATCAGCTTATTATAGATTTCCCGTCTAACTAACCGTTTCTGCTGCACTAACGAAGATCCGTGCTTGCACGTTACTGGCAGTGTTTACTCGTTGAATCAGAGGCATTAGGTATTTTGTTGAGAGATAATCTAAATTCTGCATATTTCCATTCATATATACAGGCTCTCTATAAATAATTTCAATAACACATATGTACGTAACTCTTAAAGATTTTATCACGCTTTTTTTATTTATCCAACGTTTATAAATACTGATAACAGATATTTTATGGTATTTCATTTTATTTCCATAAATTTAAAGTCTTTCAACAAAATTTATATGCTTTGTCAATATGCATAATTCAATATATTAAAGAAGTTTAATTTGGGTTGCCTCAATCTGCTTAAAACGTGCCACTGGAACGCGAATGCATCGTGCAACCTCGTTAAAGATTCCACGCGTATTGTCTCTCGAAAGCGTGGATTCGCACCTGTTCTCCAGTCTCGAACGTTTATTTTTGAAGAATGAGAGAGGCGAGTTGAGTCGTTAGATGCCTCGCGAGAAGAAAACGCGGGGGCCATCCTTCGTAGCTGAGGACTGTTTGTCGTGTATACATACAAACGGTTCGGGGCAAACACAGACAAGAAGTGCGACGGGACACGTACGATATAACTACCAGCACCTGGCGTATAAAGCCCTGCACTGCATACGTTATGAGAGGGTTTGCAGGTTCGCATGGCAGTGCAGCCGTAATATTTTCAGCTCGCGCTCTCGACTACGTTTTTACGATATACTTGACGGCTAGAGCGCTGAATTTCCTCGAAGCTGCATCGATGGTATTGGAAAGAGCACAATCAAAAATGGCGGTTTATATTAAAAGCGTACTTTTGGTATTTTATCGGTTACGTATCTTTTACTGCAATGCACAATTTACGCGAGCCGATCTCGATAATTTGATACAAGAATCAATAATATAATTTTAATGCACATAAGAGTTTAGTTTTTTAAGAATCTTACAAGAGTTTTACACAATTTTCATAGAACAAATTGCTGGACGGTAAATTTTAACAAATCCTGCCAGTACTGCTTTTAATAATGTCTAACTTTTAACGAATTGTCTAAAGAGATTTTTGTTAAAATTGTTTGTAATATTCAACTATATTATGAAATTTATACTTTGATGCAAATTAAAAGAAGAAAGTTATTAGAGCTTTTAAATAAAAATGATAAAGTTATATTTTCAATATATCACAATTAAATGTCACATTTAATTTCTCAGAGAGCTACATGGTTTGCCGTCTCTGCGAATAAGTCTGTCATGCGAATGAATGAAATGTCATTTAGTATTCATTGCTGCAAATTGCATAATATCAGCTCTAATGCAGGTTTGAATTGTATTTACGTTAATATGAAATACTTTTTCTGTTATCCTGTCAATCCTAATTTATTTATTATTCTATTTCGCGTGACATGCAATATGCAATAGAGTCCTTTTTCGGCATAATCTTATTTTCAGAAAAATAGTATTATTCCTATATTTTATTTTTCGTGTCGGTATAAAAATCATGAAATATTTAATAATAAAAATATTTATTTAATGAAAGCTATAATATTACATAATTATAACCTTTAAAAGAGAGGGAGAAGGAAATATCATTATAAAAACAAGATAGTCACAGCGCTTGAAATTCGGTTGCGTTAAAACCTATTTATAAAACATGTTTTACATTTTTTTCTTACCACAAGACCTGTCTCACTAGTTCAGTGCAACAGGTGAATAGCATTGTTCTACGTTACGCGAATTGCAAAGTGTTCCGAGATATTGAACAACATCTACATATGTTTGCAAAGTGCAACACGCACGATCCGCATCCGATTATCACGACAATGTTGAGAACATCGCCTGCATCATAATGTATAGACTTGTACAAATGAATGCCACGTTCGCCTCGTGTTTTTCGCAATTTTTAATCGCGCACAATTACCTATATTTGAATATTACTTGACATCGGACATAATAGCATGTTAATTCAATATTAACTAATTATATACAGTATGTTTGTATTTGTACGCGTGCATTTTTAGTTATAATTTAATGCCAATATAAATAATACATGTATAAATAATTAAATGATACTGCAATACATCCATTTTAATGTATCATCCATACTTAATTTATAGCTGCTACTCGTTTCTATGGTTCAGTGATATTGGAGGATATATATAGATTTCGATTAAAATTAAAAAGAATTTATATGTATATATTCCCTCTTTCCTCTTTTCTTGATAAAAAATAAAATAGCCTACAATCGAAATTAATGTATCTAATTAAATATTTAATAAATGCCTTGAGACAAAATAAAATAATTTTAAAAATTTCTGTTATTATATATTATCTATAAAAAAATAAAATTATCCGAGATATTCAATCATAACGTTATCAGTAATCAGAGTTGATGGCTAGATTACAATGTGTATCTGGATCGCGAAGCGAGACGACATAATTCCTTAATTACTACATTCACCATCGCGCACTTGTGGAACGAAGTACGTTTATCGCGCGGATGCTTAAGAATTATCTTGAATATACGTAGGAAGCATTCGACCGACGATCGGCTGTTATAACCCTCTCGTACGTTTCTTGCGCACTTGCTTTCTATTAAATGCCAGGTATAAAATTGCAGGTTACAGCGGCCCATTTCTCATGCGTCTGGTCGAGCATGGAGAGGAACGAACCCGAGCGAATCGGTGAATGAAATGAGTTTCGGTCGCGCTAAGGTCATAAGTACCAATCCCGTTCTTCCAGTTTGGCTTTCACAGATGGCCGGTGTGCGTGCGTGTGGACACGGATAGGTATGTGCACACACGCTAAGATATCGCATAAGGGACCCGTTGCCGATCGCGAAACATTCCACCAAAGTTTCCGAACGATGATAAACTATCGCGATGAAAGACGGCGGCGGTCATTCGTCAAAATATCTGATCTTTCGAGTTTATTACCGAAGTGGTATGTGTGCACTGCTGTACATGATCGTTTATCAATTCATTCAATTTGCATTATTATATATGCGGGAACGCTATTTAATTTATCATATTATCGTTTAAACAGAATAAAATATAGTATCTGTATATTATAAAGAGAGATACAAACTTTCTGATGTGAATGATAAGATGATATATTTTATACATTATATGTACACTCTATCTCTTCGCGCACGCGCGTGATCGCGAGCAATTAGTAATATTCATGAGATAATGATCTGTGACATAAAAGCCAGTCGCAAAACGTTCTCTTTCATTTAAAAAGTGAATTAAATATGATACTTTATCAGTACCGGATATCTATTTTATCTCGCTAAAAATACAGAAAAGATCATTTCACATTTATGAAATCTTCATAATGTAAAAAAGATAAGCGCGAACAAGAAAAGAGAGCATGCCAAAACGTATGCTCTGCGTGCTTGTACACGCGGGTCCGTTTTTAATCATTTATCGCCGTTACGATCGATCGGGCGTACGTTCAAAACGCCTCGCGCAATGTATTATTTCACGGGCTAAAACCACGAAGATTATGAACTACCGAGAGAACGCCAGACGAACGTATAGTATATGTTGACGGCAGATGGAAGTGTAAAGCCGCATCATGACATAAATTATTGCCGGGTGATCCATCAGAGCAGCGATTAAACATAAACCTTGCAGTGAGCTAAGAAAATAAGCTTAAAATTATTATTCGTTATAATTCAATAACACGATAATAAACTCGAAAATTTGATTTCTCTTTTTACATAGTTTCATAGAAACACTGGGTATTTAGAAATGAAACAATTACGATGGAAAATCAGAGAAAGTAAATATAAAGGCGGTTTGCGAAAATCTTTTAGAAAAGAAATTTCAAGATTTTGAAACTTGAGAAAAGAAATTATTCAGCGAAAGGTAGAGAGATACATCTTTGGATATATTGTTAAGCGTGTTTAATTAAAGTCATGCCCGGTTCGATCAATCTCATCGCTTCGAATTACTTCTCCTGTGCGCACGATATGCGCACTACTGTGATGTCGCAATTTTTTAATAACGCGGCCCTTCAGCATGAATTGTAAATAAGGCGATCGCATTTGCATCCTGATGGTGCGCGACTCCCTGAACTCATCAGCGTCACGATCACGCCGGGCGCGATATTTATTCCGCGATCGTCGGTGGACCGCCGCGTCGGACCGGCCGCGCCAACTTCTCCTATCCCCCGGGTGGACGCGGTACTAATTACAGAAATAATTAATGCCGCGACTACCCCTGCGCGTCACACGGACCGGTCTAGCGAAAGATGAAAGTGCGATACAAAAGCCGGGAGAAAGGTGGAGGGGAGGGGGAGACCGGAGCCGGGTAAATTAGCGCGTCTCTAAGGTACACACGGGGTGTCTCGGCCTTTGGTATAATGGATCGGGAATGGATTAACAGCGGTGCGAAATGTAGGGAAGAGAGCCCGCCTACGCAGACGGCATAGTCGCGTAGATCCCCCGGAACGAGTCCCACGGCAGCGTATTCTAATGGACAAGCCGCCGCTGTCCACATTAGCCTGAAACAATTGCATTGTTTTTCTCACAATGACGGAGCGCGCGTGCGTTCCGGCCGCGAGGGTGAATGGGCTTCGTCTCGGCGGTGGAATATCGAGGGTCTCCCCGCCGCACAACGACGTGAAACCATCTCCCAGCCACTGTTACGCACAATACTCACCGCGAAGAATCTCGATGGCGTGCTGATGCGGGAACGCGGCTGTAGAATTAATTGCCATTGTATTTGCATTGCGAGAAACAGCTGGCTTAACCCTGAACTTGATGAAACTGGGAGAATAAATTTGAAATTTCTTTTCAACGAACAATATAAAAGGCAGTTAAAAAAATTGTACGAAATAAAAAAGAAAATGAGGAAGAAAACAATTAATCGAGATAGAATATCTTTACTCATATATTTTTTACGTGATCCATTTACGATCATATTATAAAGAGAAATAATTATTACAATGAATTGGAAGATACATAATTATAATTCATTTCAAACTCGGATATTATTCATCCATCATTACTGCAGTCGGTATCTGACGGATTTTTCAATTTGGAGAAAACACTGCAAAACACGAGATATATCGTTATTAATGCTGATTATAAATAATTTGGCACATTACAATTTTACTTATAATTGCTGGCATCGATATCCGCTGTCGACATACTGCAAATCGCGCAATTCTCAATCCAATTTAGCAAATGGAGCTAAATCGATCATCCATGAAAGTACTCGATACAGGGAAACGGCTATCAACTGGTAAATTCGTTAGTGAATATTAGTTTTAATTAAAATTTCGAGAGGATGAGTATTCATCATTGCGCTGCCGCCACCGCCGCCGCCGCCGTCGCTGTTAGCCGCGGCTCGTCGTTAACATGGCGGCTCGTCTATTTCGTCGTGTAAATTATGCCCAGGCCGGCGGCTGCCGGTGTGCACCAATGATAAAGTTTGTTTTTTAATTAAAAATCTGCCACCTGCCCGACGGCATTGGTGGTGAAAGGATCGTCACCTCGCGTGACAGCCACTCTCAAACACGCACCAACGCGACGTACTGTTCGTTATGCGAAACGCATTTCGATTTTGTCGCGACGCCCCTGTATAAATATCGCAGCTCGTCGGGCTATGTTTAATCGGTCGAAAGAGCGTCACGGCGCGACGCCGTTCTCCATTCATCATTACGTGTCAGAAATTGCCTGTCACGACAATCCTTGACGGCTTCGCGTTATTTGCGTGAAGATAAACGCAGCGCACGCTAAGATTTCGTACCCGATTGCTAATCGGCGTACATACACGTACAAACATATGCGCGTAAAACATTTTCAATATTTATACGTTGTTACATGTATCGTATTATCGCATTTGGTTTATTAAATTTAAACGGTCGATTATGGGCGTTCTTCCGAATATGATTTGATTTATGCTGGTTGATACTCTAAACGATATTAACTAAATTCTCTTTGCGAATGATTTAACATCGTTCTCCACTTGTGTAAATTGTTTTCGATACGCAAGCGAAATTGATAATAGCATTCCAATATAATTAAAACATGATATTATTTATAACATGAGTTATATATAATGCAGAGATTGGAGCAAACTGAACATTGCGAGATTGTTGTTGAAACTTTCGCGTTATCGTTCCCGAATTATACCGAATATCGGGGCAGACAGAAGATCGTAAGCAATTTTCATTGCTCCGCTTCCACTTGATGGGTATTTCTTTCTCTGCTTCCGCCAGTAGAGCATACTCGGATTAGCTGAGCGAGAAATGTTTCCGGTAAACGAATACCAA
Source organism: Tetramorium parvispinum (assembly GCA_011638315.1). NCBI lineage: Eukaryota > Metazoa > Arthropoda > Insecta > Hymenoptera > Formicidae > Tetramorium > Tetramorium parvispinum. The sequence goes on along the minus strand of VBVR01000428.1, from coordinate 15,238 downwards.
CGTGTATAAATTGATATGGTTGCAACGTACCGCGGTGAGAGAACGGAATTTCGAAAGCTTTCTGCGAAAGTAACCAGGAGGAAGCAATTTTCCGCACCGTCCGTATTTGTAGTTCTTCGGTGCGCAACGATTCTTTGTCCTGTAAATAGCGTACTCTCATTGGCACGCGTCGGACATCGTGTTTGCCGTGTCGGGCGAAATACCGGGTTGCGCACCGCATCGGAGAGCGTCAACTGAAATTCAACCGCACGTTGCTCGCACCTACAACCTATACTGCACACACGTCTGGTGCGGCGATCCCGCGGCTCGAAAAGCGGCGGGACCGGCGATGGCCGTTCGGCCGCGATTTATGAGGTGTCGAAATTGCACGTTGTTTCTCGCGAAATTTATGGCATCGGCGTCGTACAAGTATCTGGTATCCTTGGTATCGGCTTGCCTCCTAGGCACGCAGGACGAGGCACCTCTTATTATCGTGGCGGGCCAATTTATCGTGCACCTGTCAGCGATCGCGATCTCTTTGATGCCCCTTCCTGGGCACAAGGACCCACCACCAGCCTCCCTCTCGCCCCCAATCCTGGCGGACGTTAACTTCAAAGGCAACTTTGAAGAATGGTTCTCCGGATTCCCGGGGATGATTGTCGTAAGAAAAGGGGTGGAATGTTATTAAAGGGTGATTCGAGGAATTTGGCGTACTTCTCTCTGACATCGTCGAGTCGCTCCGAAGTTATAATGAAAGAAAGCTGCGTCTAATTAACGTCAAGACAAACAACGCGAAAGTGGCCAGACGGAGGGACTAACTTGATTGCGCGTACGCGCTTGCCGATCTTTGCATCCCCGATGTTATTATTCTCGGTAATTTATTTGTGCTAAACTTTTATCTTTGTCGATAGGACTCACTGCCTCCGCTTTTGTTCGCGTTTCAATTGCACAAATTCTTGCCTCTTATATTCACACTTTGTTTAAAAGTTATTTAATTTTTTAACGTTTGTTACCATTATAAAATTTTATTATATTGTATTGTAGAGATATTCCCGGATATGCTGACTTTTACATTAACATGATTGTTACATGCACATTTTCATTTTCAATTTTCAACAAAATTTTGTTTGGGAAAATATTGTTTGCTGAATATGTGTGTCGTTCTTTTTCGTCACTGCTATTGAAATGTTTTCAAGTATACCAGAAATATTAGAGGTTTGCTTTTAGCACGGTTAAATATAAACGCTATTTTCATAACTGTCACCTTTTTATTTATAAAATAAAGCTCTTTTCGAAGCACTATACATATATTAATCCTTCGAAACGCGTATTCAGCGTGTGTTCGCGTTATTGCACATCTGATAAAAGGCGGGCACGCGCAAGCGCCAAGAATATAAATCAATTTTAAAGCCTTTATGATTCCTGCGCAAAAACAGACTCTAACTTTTTAGATCCGCGATTGCTCACGGAATTTCCGGGCGATCGACCGAGACTTACTGCCTTCTCTTTTGAATTGTACGGTACCATTCAGAAGAACGTTTCACGTCCGGCTCGTCGATTGTGCTCGCGAGCGCTCGCACGCTCTCCGGATGCACCGTAATTGCGTCCATAAAGACCGGAGTTGCCGTTCTGTCTCTCCGCTGCGTGCGGGACGTAATAAAAGAAAAGATCACAGATGCAATAAAGTGGCGGGCCACCTTATAAGCGACCGACGGCAGAGGATCGTACGTTAGATAACGTAGGCAGGACGAATGAGAAAGGCATAGGAAGAAGAGAGACGGAGATAGTGAACGTAAAGAGGCCAAGGTAGCGGACACAAAGAGAGAGAGAGAGAGAGAGAGAGAGAGAGAGAGAGAGAAAAACGAAGGAACGTAAAAGCAGTAGAAACAATATCGAGTGCATCTCTCCCTCTCCATCGCGTACCTCTTTCATTTCCAGCGACGGCACGTAGAGCGCAATTGCTTGGAGAGCAAGTCTCTCTCTCTCTCTCTTTCTCTCTCTCTCTCTTCCTCCCTCCGTTTCTCTTTGTCTTCTTCTCGCACTTTACTTCACCAGCCACCACCGTCTCCTCGTCTATCTATCTGTCTCGGTTCGCCGCGTGAGCTACCAGTGTTTCGCAGTGTAGCATCGCGACAATATATATTCCAGGTACTTATGGGGCGACGGCACATGCTCGTTCTCACCCTTATTGCAAGGAGCATTCTACTTCTCTCTCTCTCTTTCCTTCTCTCTACCTTGCTCTTTCTCATCCACCGCGTGCATCCAAGACACCCCTCGTACACGACGCGCTCTCCGTACCACCGATATTGCCATCGAAGAGGACCTTCCCTCGTCTGCCCCGCGGAGATATTACGAGTATAAAATATTCAGAAGCCGCACGTGGATGCGGACATGCCACGGACTTACACTTACACGCCACGTCCGGCGGGATGACAACTGGTATCTGCGAAGTCTCAAGTTATAGAATACGTAAAGTAGTAAGCTTTCAGTTACTTCTTTCACGTATCTTCATCTTTAGTTTTAATCCTAAAAGTTTAAAATAAGCAGCTCTACAATAATTAATTTAAATATTAAATTAATTAGTCCATTTAAATGCGCGTAATTGACTGTATGTCCTAATTTATAATAATATTTGGGAATGATTTCTTATTAAAAAATTAATTACATGTTTTAGATTTATCTACGCTTATAGGATAAATAAGTTTATAATAGAATAGAATCGTCTTACTTTTGAGCACAAAGAGCGATCCTTTCGACTGACAAGATTATGGCTTCCGATGCACGCTCCAACGGAATGTCGTTGTCGCCCGAAGTTCCGTTGCTGAGCACGTGCAAAGATTTGCAGAGTAATTCGGATGTGTTTGGCTGTGACGTGAGACCAAATGCAATTTGCATTCGGTATTCACGGAAGAAGATTGCAAACAGACGCTATTTGACGCATAATACAAGCGTAGCTAATTTCGCGTAGATAAACTAATTAATATTTTAATATACGGATTTCTAAAATGTTTGTGTATCGTAAATTTTCATATATCGTATAAATCATGTTCGACAGTTTTACAGATTTGTATAAAATTTTATGGCTTTAATTTATTTAAATTGTCTATTTAAATTGTGTTACACTTTGAATTACATTACACCATAATAAATTAAAATGGTTTTATTTTTTAGAAATTAATAGCAAAGATGATATGTAAACTAATCAAATAGTGTGTAATTAATTAATAATTTTTCCAATATTTTCACTATCTATACTTTACTATCTATACTTTATGTATAACATTGAAAATCAAAAGAATCAAATTGCAGGAATTATTTTATGTTTGAGATGAGAACATAATGTAAGATATGATACGTAATGCAATCAATATCATATTAAACACTGAAATATGATTTGCAAAAATATTGGGCATAATGTGATGCTCGAATGTGATATCAATAGCAATACCTGCACAGGAATGCGTATCGCAATAAGCTTACCAATATACATATAATCAAATCTCGATACTCACAATCAGTTTATCACGGCAAATCAGCGGCAATGTTTATGCTAACATGTTACCTATTAATAATATTGATACGTTAACAATATTAATACATATAAAATGGATCAATGGATCTAGTATTGCTTGTCCCAAAGGGCTATCGACTATACATTGTTGCAAAGGATTTCTCATTTAACACTATGATATCGCTATCATCGTAAATGTATCCGACGTATATGGGCTAACCGACCAAACCTCGATCGTTGACAACTGAAATATCCCATAGCTGTGAAATATACCCGTGTAATACGAAATAATCGTAAAATTAATTGCATACATTGAAATATCTATCATTGGGAACATAATTACAAAAGATATGACATTTGCAAACGACGAAGAGAAAGTTAAAGTTAAAGTTGGAAAGATTAAGTTGAGAGAAGATTTGAAGGGAAGATATTAAACGAGCACTTTAATTAAGATGAACCTTAAGAGAATCATTTTTATTGAAATTCCTTGTTCCTTTATACTAATGAAGAGTAAACAGTGTTTATAGAACTTTTTCTTTTTGCGAGGCGAAAGAATGCCGCATGAAAGTCTGTTGGAAACGAATATATTATCCTAGTCAAATTAACTTTACATATGTATACGAAGGAGATATATATTTTATCAAAGTGCGTCCGACTACCGTAGATATACATTTAATTACATTTCCTTAGCTCTCCGTTTCCATCGCCTTCGCTTTTGACCCTCGCTCGAGGTAGCCACCGTTCGATTCCGCTGATGGCGAGCTGACCAGGAATGTTAAAGGTCGACGTTCTCACGACCTTTGAACTATTTCGTGTGCATTTCGCGCTGAACTTCCACGCGTCTAGAATATCAAGAACGCTTAATCATCTATTAAAACCGCACCGATCAATATCAGTGAAAGGTGCCTGTCTCACAAAATAACACGAAATTACGGAAAATATAAGTGATATCCAATATCAGTATTATTAACTATAATATTAACGGTATTTTTATTTTTAAATGTGAATGTGCATCTTTTTCAAGAGAATATTAAATACAATATAAATTAAATTATATTTCTAATTGCACAGTTCGTAGATATCAGTAGATTTAAAAATGAAATCAATATCATTTCGTTTCGTAAATTATGTTTAATTAATCACGAAGTCGGTCTGTAAGATATAGATATATCGTTTCAGTAATATATGGTTGAAACACATTCTTTTTGCAATATGCAACAACATTTCATAGTCGATATTCTTTACTTGATTCGTAGCGACGATGATTTTTAACAACTGATTTTTTGCTCATAATATCGAAGTTAATTGGTCACGTAGTACCGTGGTTAATAGTGAAATATGAGATTCATTAGATCGAAGAGGGTCAGAAGTGAACCGGTTCTTTCAAAGTGCTGTTGGATAACAGCATCCGCTATAGCGAACATATTAAATTTAGCCAGTAATCTATAAGAACTTCCTGTATCAAAACTGTTGACTTATAAAAAGAAAACATTTTCTATAATCAACATTACTTTTTATTCTCTATAAATCTAATATTATAATTATTTTCTATTTATTTATTAGTATTAATAAGAAATGCAATAAATTTAACGTCATGTTAAATTTCTTCATAATATCTTTTTTGAGAGTAATATAATTATTTCATTTTAAAATTGCATATTCGTTTTTCTTAGTAAATATAACTGTCACAAGGAAATTCTTTACATTAGACATACACTTTTCTTCGAACGCTTGATGATTTCGCGATAATGAAAGTAGGGAACTCATACCTTGGAAGATTGAGGGTGAGCAAGTCTGGACGTGTAAATGTCTGTCAAGCAGTCAGAGGCATTTACTCGAAACCAGAATTGGATTAAAAGGGGTTGATCATTAGGTTTAAAATGTAAAATGGCATGTAAATGAAATGAAAATTGTATTCCTTTAATTACTTTAATAATTATTATTTTATGTGTAATACAAATTACTTACTGTCGTAAACTTCGCAAATTAACAAATACACTTTCATAATTTTCTACTTTAATTACTATTTTTCTAGAAAATACTAATAAACAGCTGAAAGTAAAAATGATAACATATGTATACATTAGGATACTCAATTCTCTTAATGCATCTACTTGCATTTTGCAACTGCACAAATGTAACATTGTAATTTTATTACCTCGATCCGACCCTGCTAGAAGTTCTAGTTTTGTTCTGACATTTATTAATCGATAACGTGACATATACTTTCCAAGCAACTTCCTCGAAGTGTACATATTGAATAATATCTACGGCCAAGGAAATTTCAGTTATCAATTAAATCGAGTTCGTTATGGGTTTATAATTTAGAATACCAAATAACTTATTGTTATCATTTTTATTTAAGTTTGTCAATGAGTTTTTTATTCCTTTATATTTCATTAAATTAATGTTGATTACAAAAATAAATTGATAACAATTATTTAATAATAACATTTATAATACGAAGAAATTATAGTCGAATATGACATATTAGACAAACTGGATAATTAATGATTGTAATAGTGATCAAGTACATCGTGTAATTAAATGCATTCAAGTTATAATTTTAATTTTGTATGTAGGCAAAAGGATTAAAAGCTTAACGAGTACAAACATGTAGCATGAGTAATGTAAGTCTAGCATCGACTGCGAACATGCCGTTGACCTATAGTTACAAACTATAGCTGTTCATGATTAGTAGATAACGTAACATCGGAAGTTATCCCTTCCTATTCTCCCCGTTCCGTGTTGCAGCAACAGCTACTTAAAATTTCATAAATGTTCGTTTGCCCCTACGCTCCATAAAATGTCAGATTTCATTTGAAAGGAAAGAGTTCTAATGCCTTTGTTGAACCTTTAATCTGCTTCTCGTGCTTTTGTTTCGCGTATTGTAGTTTGGAGCTGGCAGCTGATAAAAAGTTACAGCAAATCGTATTATCGTCAGATTCCACAGAATTTTCTTCAATGAAAGATTATCAAATCGAGACGAATGCATATAATGGTTAATGTTTAAATAGTATCGAAGAAGTGAATACTTAATTCTATAGAACCTGCGTGTGAATTTAATATTTATTATATAAATAAATTTTCTCTCTCTCTCTTTGTTAAGTTTGAAATTAAGTCCAAAATGTTAAACATTTTATTATTTTGAATAATTAGTGCACAAATTTACATTGCGAAAAGATAGTAACAAATATAACACAAAATGTAGATGTATATAAATATAGAAAGGACTATGCCCAGTTTCATATGAAAAATTGGGCCCCGAGTGTACAGCAATGAGACATGGCTAGACGGATTGTACCAAAGACATTGAAATAATATGTCTACAATGTATTTGGCATAGTTCATTAATCCGGTCCCTGGATGCGATATGTGCCGCCATATCAGAGAAACTCAGATACTGTTCTTCTGATGGCGATGTTATAAGGTATCTAGGATATAACAACTTGAGGAAGATATTCATATCAGCAATAGCAGCGAGTAATATTTTCATACAATTAGAGAGCTCCGATGAAGAAGAGGAACCTGAGGAGAGATAAGATCAAGTTAAGACAAATTAGATTCGTGCATTCAACAGAGTTCAATTAGGCAATTAAAACCTTCTGTTTCGTACTTCGTGAGTAATCCCCTATCAGTTAATACATGAGAGATAGATTATCTATGCATATCAGTTCAAAATGGTGGAGAAGTCTAACGTTAACAGTCGTCTATGCTATTAGTAATCGCAAATCTCTCTCAAACATTTAATTGTTAGATTATTCATAGCCAGACAGAACATCTCGAGACGCAATAATATGCGCGACGAAAATACATATTTGGCCGATTCTCAAAGAACGGTATACAGTTACCGGACAGGATCGAGAGGTGTCTGGGAATTTAATGAAAATTGCCGACAAGCGAATGAAATTTTCATTGCGCTTCTGTGGAGCGACCTATGGAAAATTTGTCCAGCAGGATGTACGAGCGAGAATAGAGCGATGGGGCAGACGAATGAAAAACATTTGGATCGAACGAGCAATGTCCTGCGGTCAAGGCAAAAAATCGTTTATTTTAAGTGCGATGCAAAAGACGAACAAAACTTCTCCACTCGCGGTCGAATGCAACTACCAATTTGAAGAAACGAGGGAATCACTTCCAAAGTTCCTCCGGCGCCGTTAAATCGTCGAGCGAAATTTGTCGATGAAACAAACGTGGACGCTTTAAACGAATCCGTTCTCTCTTCCGATTTAATCGAATCCAGCTGTTTCCTGTTTGACTTTGTTAAACGATTAGAGAATTTTCGCTCTAATTCGAATTTGGAGCTATCTCCGGCGCCGGATCGCGAAAGAAGCGCGCGGATCCTAATTATTATTTAAATTCCGCGTCTATGGAAGTTCGCTCCCTCAGTTTTGCCGTTTGTATAAAAGGGAAATCTTAGACGGCTGCCGCCGTCTACAGTGAATGCGCGAGCGTTGATACGGTCGGAAACACCGACGTCGTTTACACCGAGTCCTCCTCATTCCGTTTTCAACTTTTCGGGCATGCGGCCAACCGAGATACCCCTTACGAAACTCGTCCTTGGCCTGAGAGGGTTGAACACCCTTTCGGGACCATCTCCGTGTCGCTGGTCTCGGGGAGGGGGGCGAGGGGGGGGGTTGCACGCGTCTCTGACTCCCTGACTTTCTCTCTAGTGCGCATAGCCGGTGTTCGCTCGTGTATAGCTAATGGCGTCCCCCGCGGGGCATCTGTTCGGTGGCACTCGTCTCGCGGTTTTTGACCTGTCGAGTGCCAAATGACGCCGCACGCAGCCCGATTAATAGCTTCGGTAATTGTATCAGGCACCGGGGCAAAAGAAATCGATGCACGGCGAGCTGCGCCGTGACATTGCCATCGCGAGCACAATGGAAGCCGCTCGCTGAATGCAAGCGGGTCTACCTCCATTCCTAGATGCATTCTGTCGTCGACTGACTGACAATAACATCGAAAACGGTGAATAGAACGCAAGCGTTGGAGTTGATCGACGTTATAATGAATAAATATGAAAAATTATCGCGAGATAAGTATCGAAAATCAAAGGACGCGAGGAAAAATATATAAAAAGTAATGAAAGCTATTTATCTTTTTTTCTCAATATTCATCTCGTGATCATCTGCTTATAAAAAAAATCGATTACTTATTCTAATATATAGTTTTGAAGGAAATAATATGTCTAAAATATTGTTGCACTACTTCTAAGAAAAGCTGTATTTTTGGTTAAATTTATTGCGAGCTGTCAAAAATAACAGAATGAGCACGAAACGAATGCTCGACGGTGAAAACGAATAAATCTCCGGTCTACCTATTTAAATAAGAAATATGCCGGTGCGCGTGTTACGTGAATATTTACAAGAGCGTTCGACAAGAAGACCCTCGCAAATTATATTTGCAGTTAATCTACTCGTCGCGTTAATTTAACATCTGCGAAATTCGTAGGAAACCTGGTTAGCTTCCGCGGGTACGAACTCGCACTGCACGCGGCTCATAAAGACTAACACCAGACGTTGAGGAAAATGCACTTTACGACGAGCCGGGCGTAGAAAAGTACGGTAGAACCGTTTGTGTGTCGCTAGATTACGGTCGTTGTGTGTACATTAAGGCCGGCTGCAATTTGTCTTCTTTTCGTGAGAAATTAAAGTAAGAGTCACAGAGAGGATGCGCAGCGCACAGAGAGAAAGAGAGAGAGACACGTCCCATAATCTTTTTCGTAAATTTCATCTGGGTCACATCGGACTTGGTTAGGCGACTATTTCTGCCGCCGTTACGCGTTGCGCTGCATCGCATTTCCGGAATCGCGGTTGCGTTTTGCGAAAAGCCGGTGGCCGGCGGCCGGCGGTGGCGACGGCGCTCAAACCGATAACGCTAATGCAACCGCGTTGTATGTGACGGATAAAAACGTTCGAGCAATAGATAATAATTATTACACGGTAACGAAGGAAGCGGAAGCTCGCGTGCCTTCAAGGAAAGCGGATAAGGCGCGCCACGCTCCCCCGCGACACATGCAACTACTTGGCAATGAGTCGTGATAATGCTTATTTCCGTCCGTGAAAGTGCACTAATGATGCATTAATGCCTTGACTAAAATACGAACAACGTGCTTTTGCTTTTTTCTTTCTCAGTACTCCACCGCATTTGGCTTAATCGTTCTTTTACTGCGACCAGATGATATTTCGTTGATTCTAAATTTAACACAACAATATACTTATTTAGCATATACGCTTACATTAAATACTTGTTATTAAAAACCTTAATATCATTATTAAAATAAAAATTTTCAACAGTATTTTGATACATATTGTTTTCGCGTTAGATGTTTAGATAGACGTAGTTTTTCTGCTTTTGAATAAATAACGAGAATGATATTATTTGTTATAATATTACGGAATTGTTTTTCAAAAATGTTCCAATCGTCAAGAAGAATATCATATTCAGCGACAAAGCACGATCAGCTTCCTCGGCTAGACGGATGGTAACTGGAGTGACATGATGATCGATATGAGAATCTCAGCATTATGCAAATTGGATGACAATATCCTCTTAAAATTTTATGCGCATGGATTTTGAGGATATATTTTCTCGGCGACTCGTGCGCAATCTCGCAATCCGTATTGTTGAAAAGGGATTCTTTTTGATATTAATACTGCAGTTATAGTTTTTTTGCGTTACGTCAGTTCTACAATAAATCTTCGAAGAAATGAAACTTCCGACGGTGAGGCAGGTTTGCCCGACGAGAGAATATTTTTTTACGTTTCCGGTTGTAGCGCGCGACTTATGCGGCGGGAGCCGGTATCGGCTTAAACCGCTCGCATTATTCATAGATCAGATGTAGATCGGTATATTTATAATGCATGAGCGTGACAGCTAATCAGCCACGTAAGGGACGTCATAAAACGTCGAGATAATAATGGAAAATGCATGCCTTGTATACCTGCGACCGGCTTATGCGGCCGAGTATGCGGGGCGCTGCGCGTGAGAGAACTTTATGAATTTCTAGAAGAAGCGCTTAACGACTCTCTATTCTGAAACGTTATCTTCATGGCGCGGGACATTAATGAAAATGAATCTAATGTCGAGTTAATGGTACCTTAGGTAATTAGAGCCATCGTTTTTCAAAACGGGATGCGTTTACGGCGCCATCGATCATCGTTTAAAAAGTACTATGCAGTACATTTACTTTAGAAAATTAAGTCATAAATTATTTAGCATTACGAAATAAAATCTTCCACCGGGAAAAATTGTGGGACATCCGAAATATTTAAAAGCTCTTTGTTTTCAGAGCTCACAACGGGTCGACTGATGTGTGTGCTTCTTCATAATCAATGTACTGTAATCAATTATGTCGAATTCTCGAATATGTACCAACTGATATTTTATTAATATAACTCATTTTCGAAATAGTATAATTGCTCCACTGGAACACACATTTTAATACCGATTGTTAATTTAATGAGCATCGAGTTAACCGTTGGTAATTATAGGCGCAGAGATTATTAATGAGAAACTTGTAACTGTGCTATATAGAAACTTTGCGTTTGATGGGGCAACTATTGTGAACAAAATTTGCGGCTGCGTGAGCAAGAACATTATCCTATTATAGGTAAACGTTATTACGCGCGATGCAATTATGTAAGTAAGTAAGTAATTAAATCACGATTAGCCATTCACCGCCTTAGTTTAACAAAGTTTCGCCGCATGACGGCCCATCGGAAACGCGTTTAGCGACTCGAGAGAGGTATATGCATATAGATCCAAGACGATCAATTTCTTTCACGAGCACAAAGAAGGCGTACGCGTTTTCTTCATCAACATTGAGAAACGGCGAGTATTTTTTTTTTGCAGGATACACCAACGATCTTTCGGGCTATCATCGTTAAACAAACTTGTCGAGATCGGTGCAACGTGGACGCATTACACCGAGTGCCGGAGTGCAATAACAACGTTCAACTAATATTCGTCGAGGCCGCAACCGGGAACGCGAGATATTTCGAACGGCATTCTATTTCGCGAAAATGAAGAACGACCGGCATAACTTAGAGGGGAAGGGGAAAAGAAAATCGTGGTTTACAATTCAAATGGAGCAAAATCGTCGTGCGAAGTATGCACCGGTAAAATACATCGCTGCGTAATGGAAATACTTTGTGCCGGTTCGTGTCGCGCGGTAATGCCCATGGTATGCGCTGGAAAGGGGGCGGAAAACTTGTTTCCCTCTTTCCTTCCTTTTTTTTCTCCGCCGTAAACCGCACCGCTCCCGGTCGTCGTCAACGCCACCGCAAACCCGCGCGGATAAGGGTGGTTATGGGTTACGGATACCTTCAACTCTCTCCGAACACTCCGATTGTCGCAGCTTCTCGGTACTCTCCGCGGATTATTACTCCTGATAAGGACAAAAAGAGAAACGTCCCAGACAGTGGGAATGTAACTTCCGCTTCCTACTTGCCGAAATACCGCGGCGAATTACCGCTTCCCGCAACGTCCGCATACCGTATCTTCCAGGATGTCTACCCAAATTTTTTGCCTTCCGATGATGTCACGTTTCTAGATAGCGCGTAATTTTCCCCACGGGATAACACTTAATTACATAGAAAAATATGATATTTTACAATCAGTATCAAGTCAAAATTATTTTGCAAATACAATTACGTTTTATTATCCAGAGAAATATAGTAAATATAGTAACATAGCAATTGGAAATAAAAAATAAATAATTTAGTTGTAAATCGAAAATTTCTACATATATGCGGGAATAACTTGCACGAAACCATGTAAATTTTACGTAACCAGACTCAGTTATATTAAAATTTTAAACAATATATAAAATAAATGGCATGAATAGTAAAAATAAGTCGAAAAGCGTGATATTCTATATTAAAACATAAATCCAATATTAAAACGTAAACCCAATATTATTGCATATTCATGCCAATTAATTTTATACGATTAAAATCTGTCATGTATTATCGGTTACTATTAAAGTTTTTTTTTATGCGTATCTGCACATGACGAGTTATATATCATTAGATATATCCTATACGAGCAGTAAAAAATGTTCTCATTGATATCATAATAATATATTGTCGCAACATACATTTACTTTAACTCATCCTCAAATAATATCTCTGTGCACGAAGAGTATTTCTCTCGAATCTCATATAAAGGAATATTATAGCTTGCTCCATAAGCACCGCGTCATTAAAAATGTAATAATAATAATTTCGCAATTACCGTAAAATCACGCTACATCCGCTCAAACAATCTCCTCGTGGATGGTTGGTTTTCTATAACGGTTACGGGCAATTAGGAGACGCAACGAGCGGAATAAACATCAGAAGGACACGCGGGGGACACCTCCTACGTGTATCTACTTCAAAATAGCATTTCCATTTAGTTTTTCTCGCAAAGAGGGCACACGTCTCCGTTGTTTGCTCGTCTGTTTGCACGACTTCCAGCATGTGCACCGGCCGAGATACTCGCTAGAGCAAATTTGCGAAGCTGCACATGCACGCGGGGCCGGCGGTGATTGTCAAAGATGGTGGCAGCGACGTGGCGGGCAAGATCGCGGAGGGCACGAGGAGGAGAGAGGCCCCCGGACTTGTTTGGACGTAGCGTATTCGTCCCTTTCGTTTTTTCCACGATTCACGAGCGCGCAGACCTCTTCCAGACAGTTTTTACGAGCATTGCATGCAGCGTACCCTGCAGATACGATGTAAACGTTGAACGGCGGATCGCCTGAATTCAAAAGAATAGCCGGTGCGTGTCCGCCGTCGTTCCGTACCGTGAAAGCGAATTTCGGTAGGTATTTTTACGGCCGCGGAGGCTCTTAAGTAAAAGGGGCTACATACGCGCGATATTAGCCCTTTAACTGCCTGTGAAATTCTTTTTTAGAGCCTTCTTTCTCGTGGTACCGTATTAAGCGCCATTACTTGCAGTACCGCCTTCGCCATATTTGACACAGTAGCTTTTTCGATAACGTCATAATGGTGTGTCACGCTAAAATGTGCTTTCTCGGCCATGGTACTTTAATAAAGAAGCTTTACGTACATATTTTATTATATTCTACCGTGATGACTTTGAGCGTCAACCTGCGCAGGACTTGTGGGAAATGTTATTACTTGAAAGATCATACTAAAAGGACTGCACAAAAGAGATCGCAAAAAAAAAGATACAGTTTCGCGGTTCAATTTTTACTACATGAAAAAGGAAATAAGAAATGTTTTACATAATATCAGAAAATCTCTGGTTCCAAATTATTCATCAAGTTTTGCTTCGAGGGTTGATAAGCCCTGTCTCTATTTATCTTGAGATAAGATTCCATGAGATTTATTCTGTTTGCCTAATTAATCTTTGCAGAAATATTTGTGTTTTTCGATTCACTTCAATAAATTATAATTGAATAGATTACTAGTTACCATTTTACCTTTAGGCGCATTTTATATCGTTTAGACCATTTTATTTTAACATTTTAATATGGAATTAATATGTCTTAATCTCATTTACGAACAGAAATTACATTCAATTGTGCGTATAACATGAAATTAAAATTAAACAAATGGAGCGAATAAAATAGGTAAAATAGGTAAAATGCAAATATTTTTTAATCCGTATAACATATTCAGATATTTGTCATACGATTTTATATTTTGTAAAATAATATTTCAAAATCTATTTTTTTTAATAAAATGACGTGTGTGTGAATTTGATACATGTCCGACGGCTATCACATATTCATGTTCGCATAATTTTTAAATTGCTTTTTTTATTGATTGCCAGCGGATATATTTGTGCAAGTCAATTTTCAAATGTGTTGTACAATCGATTTTGAGATTTTTTTCACGCGTAGAATATCTTTGGACTATGCGTAGTTCGAAGTTCAATTGCATCAGATTTGTTTCACAAAGTCCTTTTGATGCGCCCGGTGTGCACGTTTGCGACACTGATAGCGCGCGTCCTCTCAACCGTATAACATGACAAAGGAAAAGGATCGCGTCGCATTCGCGTAACACGAATTCGAAATCAAGAGTAGAAAGAAGAAGTCAGCAATTCGCATTACGCGAATGAAACGGAAAGCCGAATTGCGTAAAAATGGTTTAGGTTGCGTGTAACGATTTGATTTATTTGTGCATAATTTGCGGATATTACATATTTTTGTATGTCAGAAACTTCGTTTAAATATAGAAATCGTATGTCACACATTTTATAAAAAACATTTTTTAATGCTATTTGCACAATTCTACAAATCTAAAACACGCGATATTTTATTCACATTACGTTTGTTTTACCCTCACGACTATATTTGCACCGCTGCACAGTTAATTACTGGACTGAAGAACCTCGTGTTACTTTTTACATGATGCTTTAATGCTCCGCTGAGACGTCCAAACGTGGTAATTAACCATTCGAGTTTCGGAAGGGCTCTTCTTATGCAGAAATAAAATGTAGCCGGTATTCGGCTGATTAAGATATATAAATAAATGAAGTGAAGTTTGGTTTTTTTCTAACATTTCTATATTCATTCTCACACAGCGCTTGTAAAAGCACAAAATACTACAATAAATCAATAGGTACTCTCTAAAAATGAATCAGTGAAACTCACTGTCAATCAGCGATTATACACTGATTGTCAGTGTTAAGTACACCATTGAAAAATTTAGTGGTATACTTAACACTGACAATCAGTGTATAATCGCTGATTGACAGTGAGATTCACTGATTTACTTTTAGAGAGTACAATAA